>JAVTVY010040813.1:0-185950 GCA_036873755.1 Hanleya hanleyi | reverse complement strand
AAGTAGCCTGGTAATAGCAGTGTAGATAAATGCACTAACAAATGATGGAAAATTAGCATTTCCTATTTCATTATCCCATCACGTTTTGTACTGTGTTATATATACAGTGAAACATACAGCCAAGGGTTCCCAGTGGGCATGACAGTGCACTCGCTGAGCTATCAATATAAAATAAAAAAAATAATTATAAATCAAATTTTCATCAGAATTCGGTCAGCTCAGAACTTGCTGGTAACAATGCCCTAATGCAGGTTCATGCCAAAAATAAAGGTTCTAATGTCAATGGTTCTCCTTATTTTGCCGACGAAAGGATTCGTATGGACTCACTGACTCATTACCGGACAATTTGCGATCTGTAGCCTACTTCGTAGGAATATTCACTGTCAACTGCCTGAGACATTTATGGATGGAGAACACCGTATGAGAAATAAAAATTGCACAAGAACACTAAAATACCCAATTTTTTGACAGGGAAATCAAGATTGACTGGGGGCCCATCTAATGGAGAAGGGGGTGGAGATTTCCAAACTCTGATGCCCAAAAGAACCTACAGTTGGCAATGGCGAGTACCCTTTGAATCAGAAGAGTCTGCTTTGAATCCATAGCTACATACATGTACAATGTATAAGGTAAAAAACGGTGTAACTTTTACACTTTTATCTCCAAGCTGATTTGGAGACCAGAACCACACTATTTCGACACTGGGTACCATTAAGAGTCACACTGGATACATTTGGACCTCCTGTTCTAATCATTAGTGTGATAACCACAGATATTTTTTGCATGTAAATTTGAAGAAGAAGAACGTGGTGAATGCCACGGGGTAACATTGACATGCATTCATGATGTGTTTAGTGTCTCCTTCGGTCCACCAGTGGGTCCTTGTCCAAGAATTAAACTGCAAAAGGTGGACTATATACAGCCCTACTTTAAGACTTATAATCGTAGGAGTCAGTATTCATGAAAGGGGGGGGGGGTACTTCTATAACGTCAGTCACATGTATTATGGATTTATTCAACTGAATATTAACTGTATTCGAATTTTAGGGTCATTTAGTTTCATATCAATATATTTATATCATACCATTACCTGAAATTCATTGCTTGGACATTGTTAATCAGCATGGTGCAAATAGTATGAAATGTTTGCTATTCTGATTGAAAAAGGATCTAGGTCTCTTTATTTCAGAATCTGGTACTATTTCATAGGGAAAGGAAAACATGAACTCATTACCAGTTTTCTCATTTGTCTAAAATATTTCTGTTTACTTTCAGAATTGAATTGTACTTGTTGACCAAACTACATGGAGAATACACGAGAGCACTGAACCACTGAGATGTGCGATGTGTGTAAAGAGGTGTTAACTAATATTATGTTAACATGGCTAAAGGCCTGATAAATAATACTCTGAGTATCAACTCCAAGGACCGGCCCTCCAAGGTCAAGCTAAAAGTAAATTTCCAGGGCATATCTGGTTTCTTCTATATTTCTCCGCACTTGAAACCAGTAAAATCTAATGTTATATATATATTCATACAATTAAACTCGTACATACTTCATCATAATGTCAAAATTTTTCTGAAGAACATGAAGAAATGTGAGGCTTGCAACATTCAGCAGTATCCCATCATCACAAGTTTTTGTATTCTCTCTGGCTCTAGTCATTTTATATAGTGAGATGTGTGCCTCTACATGTATGTGTCCCAAATTCCATCGTGGTCAATCATACGGCACACCTCTGTAGTCTTTTGAATTTCGGTTGTAAGATATAGGTGAATTGTAGGTGAATTTTCATTGGTTGTCAGAGTTGGCTACATGATATAAACAACTGCCTACTCTTGCCACTAAGAGTCTGGTAAAATTGATTCTTAACTTTTAAGATGAGGGCATCAGAACATTCCTTTGAATTCAAATTTTTTGTTCATATATATTGTTTAAAAAGATGTAATCAGCCTCAAAATGGATGGATTTTGTAAACTCTCCCCTCTGCATTTTTCCAGCAGGGAAGATTATTAAAGCATGATATGTATTATATTTGATGACAGTGGGATCGTCATATAAAACGAATGCAAGAATATCTTGTCAGAGAAATTTGTAACTCTGCCTGCTTCGACGGCTTTTCTGTCTCGCCATTGAGTGTCTGTTGTATGCGGAGAGGAAAATGACGTCACTGCGTGACGTTTGAGTGACGTAGCGACGCTCACGAATTTGAATGCTGCACAGCTGCAGCCATGGGATAGTGTCGTGCCTACGGTTCGGTGATGTCACATAGTATACGTTGGTAGAATGTACCATACGTGTATACGCTTGTTGACACGGCCGTGGCATGCCATGCTGTTTATTTTTAAAGATCAACTCCTTATATTTTCTCGTGAATGGTAGAAACAAGTTCAATTTTTTTTTTTGTCAGATGTGTTTCATTTCGTACCTGTTGTAAACATGTCACTTTCGTTGAGTTTGAGAAACATCGATTTCAGCCCAGATTTGAGGATGATTACATCTTTAACACATTTCAATCATCAAATGTCAACAGTTCGATTATCCATTATGAATTCGGGGATTTAGGTGCACAATAGAAGAAAATAACAAAGAATATTGATATCATGCCACCCATTGGGAGCCATCAAATTAGAAGAAAACAAATAACTGAAATTCTCATATAATCTCCCAGGATCTATTAGGCACCTCTGTCCCAAGAATATAGGTACTATCCAAATATATGTAAGCATAATGTTACAAATCAAATGAATGAGTTACCTCTCACCTTGGTAGCCCTAATTACTTTTTTTTATTTTTGAAATTCTGAGTTCGCTACCATATGTATTCCAATAGTGGTCTGTTTCAATTTTTCAACAATGTTACCATTTACTACTTTCTGAATTTTTAAAATGATGTAGATTCAAATAAATCTACATATGCAAGGTTGTGGGGTATCCTAACCTATAACCAATTTCAAATACGTTATAAATGCCCTTACAGAAATTTAAGGTTGCAACTAGCTAACACAAGCTTACCTTAAGCTAACAATGCCTCCAACATGTCCAACTAGCTTGTACCAGCTTGCGGCAAGCTAGCACAAGACTGCTGCAAGCTTGTGCCAGCTCGCAGCAAGCTGGCACAAGAGTGCAGCAAGCTTGTGCAAGCTAACAATATAGGTCTGCCAAGGATTGTGAGCTTGCACCTTGGCATGGCAAGCTAGCGCAAGCCTGCAATATTTTCAGGCAAGCTAGCGAGATTGCCATATTTTTAGGCAACCTACAGTATATAACGAACTGTTATTGGGAAGCTTGCGCAAGCTCGCACTAAGGGCAGGAAGTACATACTTGTAGCAGATGGTTTTGATTAATGCCCAGCATGGGATCCCTGGTATCCATGGTAACTAGCTCTTTCCAAGAAGGGTGTAATATCAAATGACCAACATTCAAATTCAGAGTTCAACTGATCTTCAACAGGTCAGGACACTTTTCAGTTTGGCTCTTTGGTTTTCTGTGATAGTTCTATGTACCATGCTTCATGCAGTTACAGGGAGTTTAGGACAGCAACAGTCAAGCTGACAGAACCATGGAGAAATATGTTACTTTCAGTGTAGTTTTTGGTGGAAGCTCAGTTAAGCAAGTTTTATAGATTGAACTACACTTGCAAGTTCAGCAGGTCAAGAAGTTGGAGAGGTAAAAAGTGCTTGCTACCAAGCTCAAGGTGAGATAATACTGCCTTAAACTTCAATCATGAATTAATGTAAATGTATTTATAGTTCAGTCTGGGGATCTGAATACAATTTATATTGAAAACAGACTTATGGATTCAGGATCAAGTATGCGCAGGCTGATATATTGTTCACAAGTAACTTATTGGGCCTGTAGGTCTACAAGCCAGATTAATTATTCATTTAATGCAGCAAGAACAAGTTTGCAAAAAAATACATACATGTACCATACTGTTGTTACTAATGTCCATATAATACAGATGCCTGGACCCAGAGAGAGAATCTGTTTTGAAAATCTGTTGAAAACATTTTTTTACTTTTTTTTTATTTTAATTTATCCATTTTCATGGCCAGAATTTACATCCTGGGATGAAATTCCAGTAAACAGACTATACATGTATATGATACAACTAGCAATACAGAATGAGATGAAAATGCCAGAGAAAATTAAAGCAAACTCATGAATGATATTCAGACAGTTGCCAAGTTTCTAAAAATATGCCTTTTTTCTGATCAGAATCATTATTATAATAGTAAAGATAAACTTTTGTGATTTGTAGGATAAAAAGTTATATTTTTATATAAAAATTGTTTTAAAAATGCTGTATCTTGTACTTTAGGCCTACATTCAACTCCAGGCCAACATGCGAGCTCGCAGGTCTGGAAAGGCATTGTTTTGGCGAGCTTGCCAGCTTGCGCAAGCTGACCGCGAGCTAGCGCAAACTGGCTGCAAAGTAATACAAGCTAGCCGCAAGCTTGATTAGGTTAGGTAAGCGTCTGCTAGCTTGCAGCTGAGTTGCGCTAGGTTGCAGCTAAGTTGCGCAAGGTTGCGGCTAAGTTGCAGTAGGTTGCAGAATCACCAATTGCAAGCTTGCAATGTTTCAAATGTGAGCTAGTGGCAAGCTAGTGGCAAGCTCAAGGCAAGCTAGTGGCCAGCTAACCATGTTAGCTAACAACAGACACACAATGTGAGCTTGCTGCAACCTTAAATTTCTGTAAGGGTGCTCTGTCAAAATAACATTTGCCAAAATGAAAATGCCTTCCAACCTATCTACTCAACTATTCATTTGTTGAACCTCTTCACAATTATTATAATGGATGGCCTAAAATTAATCTGTCATGGCAATTGTCCAGTAGGCCTACTACACATTTACCTTCATAGTGAAATAATAATTTGAGAATACACTGTATATTATTTGGATCTCACACATAATTAATTCACTAGTAAACGTCTCAACCAGTACTGAAATTCTGAACATTTCAGGTCTTGAATCTAGAATGAGATACTGTTGCCTTAAAATAAATGACATTTTTTCTTGCAGGTTCAATGCATTTTCTGGTTGAACACAGTTGTGAGCTTCATGGTGGATATTCTGAAAGTCTTAACCAATTTGCCGGTGAGTAGAACTTTTACATGGAATACAAACAAATTGAAATCTATCATTTTCTAAACTTCAGAACTGAAAAGATTTATCTTGCTGTTCTCCCTTGTATTTTTCTGTGCAGGGTTGTTAAGAGTATTCATGAAAATGAAAGAAGAAACAAGGAAATCTATTCCTCAAAATCCATAAACAATCTTAATTCCGGAGACTTACATTTGTCACGGGAGAATAGCAAGAATATATTTTCATGATGTATTTGTTCATTGAGCAATGTGTAATCAAACATCTAAATGTAGTTTAAATCTCTATTAGTATTAGACCAGCAGTTTGCAAAAAACTAACTGTTTGAGACTGATGACATCTTTAACTCTACCAACCTAGGATCATGTAATCTTTCAGTTTTAACATATGAGGTTGATAACCAGAGATAAAGGGGTGACCACGCTGTATCCATCTTCACAAGTCCAGGTAAATCCTAATTCCCAGAGGGCTTACCTGGACATTTTTGGTGAATCAAATGAGTTCTTGGGTCATTGTCTCTATTATAAAATCATACATTTTATCTCCCATAGTTGTTTTGAATTGGCATGTCAGTATTCCAAGACTGCGGTTTTTGCTTTGATTGACAATGTCAATTTCAGACCGACATCAAAGTAGTTTGGCAAACAGTGAAATTCAAAAGTGTCATATCTCAAACTTGGCAGGAGATTAACATAATGAGCTAGCTGAGCACGTTCACTGATGGTTTGATTTAGAGGAAACCTTTCGATTTATATCCAGAACTAACCAAGCCAGTGTATTGATCCTAGCTTGTGAGGATGGGCTGTATGGTGCTTGATTATCTTCTCACTCATGATTCTGTATCAAAAAAGGAAATAAATCTGAATACTAATTGTTACTTATCTCTCTACAGGTTTCAGACTCAAAGCCACTGTTCAACAACCTCCACAAGTTCCCTTCATATTTGAGTCTGTATCTACAACAATGCAGTGTCGCTGTAAGTAACAAGTCCCTGGATTCATTTTACTGCACTGCAATGGTCTAGTGGATAAAGCATCCTCCTCCCAGGTGGGAGGTTTTATGATCAGTCTCTGGTCAAGTCATACCTAAGACTTGGAACTTTTTGCTTCCTTCATTGCTGTTCAGCATTGAGGGGATAGATCAAGGATTGGTCTATCCAGTCATGGGATAATGTGATTGGGTGAAGTATTGTGTCTGCCTATGGTCGGTTGTTTCATTGAGACGGCACTGCAACAAGGGCCAGCACAACAAACATATTTTCATTTTGTAATGAAACAATTAGGTTTTCCAAAATGTAGCATTGGCTAGTTTGGGAATTCAGCAACTCTTGACCTGTTGACCACAAATCAACAGGGGGCTAGGTATATCATCAGGACAAAATGTAAATTCAAGAACTGACGAGATATCTCAAAATGAATTGCCATGACAGTATTCATGAAGTTTGGTCACATTCCCAGGGGTCGAAATAGGAAAATTTTCTTCAGAGAAAACTCACAGGTCAAATTTAACATGACCTGCTCTATTTATAATAGGACGGCTATTGTTTTTAACCTGTACAAATTCTGACAAAAATAGTCAATCTAGCACCTTTTATTTTTTACATAGGGTGCAACAGATGCTACATGTATTGCCGACTTCTTGCCCTTTAATTTTCTCGGCTTGCGAAACTTTGAGCCAGTTGAAAAGTCACTAGTTTTATGCTTTTTGAGATATATTTGCTGTCAAAGCAGTCTTCCTATCAAGAAACTGAACCACAATCAGGTATCATTCAAGAACCATAACTCAGGTAGTCTCGCCTGGCCTAGACAGGAAGACATCGACCAGCACATGTTGTCAACATGATTATCTACTCCACTTGTTTACCAGGTTACTGGCGATAAAATATTGTGAACTTGCAAACAACGGACAGAAATAAATACTTTTATGGCTAGAAAATTATGGCCTGCAAGTTTTTCTTTATATTTATTCAGCCTGCCATTTTTCACATTGCCTGCTGTGCGAAAGTTTTGGCTTGCTTTTAGCCAGCCATCATTTTGTACTCTGCATTTCACAACTCTAAATTGGAATATAATGCTGAAACAAGATTCTCAACTGTTTCCTGAACTTCAGACTGAGTGATTTGACCATTGACTTTTTGACCTCTACTTTGGTACTCAACACAATATCTCTCCCTAACTTAAAACTCAATGCATCATTAATTCATCACTCATGAAAAAAAGCAATATTTTCAATAATATCCTGATTTTTAGGCCACATAGACATAGAGATCAATTCTATTACATGAAACAAGTCTCCCCCAAATGTAATAAAAATGTGACATTGAGCATGACCTCAATTTTGGTACGTAAACACATTTTTGTCCCCCGCCACGTAAGTGCGAGTGAGACTTGGAAATGCTACCCGTCTGTCTGTCCGGCCCAGCCATGTTGTGAACGCGATATCTGGAGAACAATTCAACTCATCAACCTTAAACTTGGGGGGTGATTCGACATCAGTGAGAAGATGGCTGGGATTTTTTTTCACCAAACTGCGTTATCCACTGTCGGCCATCTTAGATTCCAACCATCCCAAAAATGTTGTGAACGCGATATCTGGAGAACAGTTCAACCGATTGACTTCAAACTTGGGGGGTGACGACATCAGTGAGAAGATGCCTGGGATTGTTTTTTTTTTACTCAAAACTGCATTAACCAAGATGGTCGCCATCAGCCATCTTAGATTCCATCCATCTCCAAAATGTTCTGAACACGATATCTCAGGAACAATTCAACCGATCAACTTCAAACCTGGGGAGTGACTTCACATCAATAAGAAGATGACTGGAATTGATTTTCACCAAACTGCGTTAACCAAGATGGCCGCCGTCAGCCATCTTAGATTCCATCCATCCCCAAAATGTTGAGCATGACTTCAATTTTGGTACGTAAACAAACTTTTGTCCCCCGTCACGTAAGTGGGAGGGGGCTTGGAAATGCTACCCATCCGTCTGTCCGTCCCAGCCATGTTGTGAACGCGATATCTGGAGAACAATTCAACTCCTCAACCTCAAACTTGGGGAGTGACTTGACATCAGTGAGAAGATGGGTGGGATTGTTTTAAACCAAACTGCGTTATCCACCGTTGGCCATCTTAGATTCCAACCATCCCAAAAAATGTTGTGGAAGCGATATTTCAAGAACAGTTCAACCGATTGACTTAAACTTGGGGGCTGACTTGACATCAGTGAGAAGATGGCTGGGATTGTTTTTCATCAAACTGCTTTATCCACCGTTGGCCATCTTACATGTAGATTCCAACCATCCCAAAAATGTTGTGAACGCGATATCTCAAGAACAGTTCAACTGATTGACTTCAAACTTCGGGGGTTACTTGACATCAGTGAGAAGATGGCTGGGATTGTTTTTCACCAAACTGCATTAAACAAGATGGCCGCCATCAGCCATCTTAGATTCCATCCATCTCCCAAATGTTATGAACACGATATCTCGAGAACAATTCAACTGATCGACTTCCAATCTGGGGAGTCACTTCACATCAACAAGAAGATGACTGGAATTGTTTTTCACCAAAATGCGTTAACCAAGATGGCCGCTGTCGACTATATTGTTAACGAGATATCTCAAGAACAATTCAACCGATCTACTTCAAACTTGGTATCTCAGATTTTCCGTCCGTCCATCCGTCCCAACCATGTTGTGAACGCGATATCTCGAGAACAATTCAACTCATCAACTTCAAACTTGGGGAGTGACTTGACATCAGTGGGAAGATGACTGGGGTTGTTTTTCAGCAAACTGCGTTAACCAAGATGGCTGCCGTCGACTATTGTTAAAGGTTATACCAAACGACTCTATACTACTTTGCATTAAAACATACCTAGTAGTGTTCCAAACAATAAATTAGTATTTTTTTCTCGAATAATGTGGTCGAAGTGGGTTTCAGGACACGAATAGCACACATGTGAGGGAAAACGTATTGGAGCCGTGACCTCTGGTGCATGATGTCACAACCTGATTACGATTGCGCCGTAAACGTCATAGTCTATGACGTCGGGCGTTGTTACGAAAGATTCACCCAACCGTGTGAGTTCTAGCGTGATGTCGCTGAAATTTGGACGTCACGACAGGCATTTGAGCGAGATCGTAATCAGGTTGTGACGTCACAGGTCAAGCGGTCACAGCTTTCGCCGTTTTGAAAGGGGCATGAAATTGTCACACTTTACTGCTGCTATTTCCAACCTTGGGCAGTTTGAAAACATACAAAAATGTAAAACAAGTCTATATAATCACCTCTACAACAATTTAGCACCAAAAAGTAGCAGATTTTGAGACCATTTTGTATAACCTTTAACGAGATATCTCAAGAACAATTCAACCGACCTTCTTCAAACTTGGGATCTTAGATTCCATCCATCCCCAAAATTTTGTGAACACGATATTTCGAGAACAATTCAACCGATCGACTTCAAACCTGGGGGGTGACTTCACATCAGTAGGAAGATGCAGATCATATCTACTGTTTCATCTCTTTGCTTTCAGATTACAAATGACCTGTCACAGATCCCAGACAATGCAGATAGTCTCTACTGTTTCATCTCTTTGGTTTCAATTTTCTTCATGACCTGTAACCGTGACCAGACAATGCAGATTCTATCTACTGTTTCATCTCTTGGTTTCAGAATTATTCATGACCTGTCACAGTGCCCATACAATGCAGATCTCCTGTTTCTCTATTTGTGTTCAGATTTCTCTAGGACCACTCGCAGATCCCACACAATGCAGATCCAATGAAGGCCAACTGTTCCATGTGTTTGGTTTAAGATTTATCCATGACCTGTCACAGTGCTCAGACAATGCAGATCATTTCTACTGTATCATCGCTTTGGTTTCAGATTACTCCATGACCTGTCACAGTGCCCAAACAACACAAATCATTCCTACTATATCATCTCTTTGGTATCAGATTACTCCATGAACTCGCACAGTGCACAGACAATGCAGATCCTATCTCCTGTTTCTTTGTTTTGTTCCAGATTTCTCTAAGACCGGTCTCAGATCTCAGACAATGCAGATCATATCTACTGTTTCATCTCTTTGATTTCAGATTACTCCATGACCTGTCACAGTGCCCAGACAATGCCAATCATTTCTATTCTTTCATCACTTTGGTTTCAGATTACTCCATGACCTGTCGTATTGCCCAGACAATTAATGCAGATCATATCTTCTGTTTCATCTCTTTAGTGTCTATGTTTGCTGACAAACAAAGTCCTTTTCAAATAAGATCATTACAACAGCTCTGATTTGCAAACCAGATCATTAACAGTTGTAGTGTGTAAGAAAATGGCAAGTTCTTTTCAAACCTTATTGTTACCAGATCATAGAAATAGAACCATAGTCAAACCAGATCATCTGGTTTTCTGACCATATATATTACCCTAGTTTTACCACTTCTTACCATATCATTACCAGAGTGTTACCATAGTATTACCAGTGTTTCCATTTTGGTAACGGAATGCAGATCCTATTTCGTCTCTTTGGTTTAAGTTTTCTCTAGGACCGGTTATTGATCCTGGACTATTCTGATAATATATATCTACTGTTTCTTCAGATTTCTCTATGACCTTTCACTAATCAATGCAGATCAACCATCATTTCGTTCCAATTTGGATATCACATGATAAAGTTGTAATGATCATGTATAATCAAGCATTCTAGTATATGGATCATGACCAAACATCAAGTGTATCACTACATGTACATTAATCTTGGAGGCATGAAATTCTGAGTCTACAATTTACTTCATGCCTCCCTCATTTGAGATTGTAATCAATTCTGGTCAAATTTTTGGGCATGTTTTGAAGCCCTATGGGTTCTTTGTTAAATTTGATTTGGTATGTGAATTATTAGAAAACTCCTGCCTTGGTCAAAGGGAGATAACCCATGGTTCAGTATGACACACAAGCTGACCAGAAACAATTTTTTTTTTATTTTTGGCCATATCTATCCCCTATGCATTCTCCTATATTTAGTAGGTGATACAATTTATTAGAGTGACTGGTCAGAATTCGAGGCAGACTTTGGTGGTGATTGATAGTTTGTAGTTTGATTAAAAAGACAAATGAGGACAATTACTTCCAAACAATCTCAGAGTTTTATTCCATATGCAGGAAGTATTGCATCCGTTAACCTGTCAGTCAATGATGAAAATTGGCAACTCCAAAATGTTATTTAGTTGGCTTTAGTAGGCAAACTAGATTCCACTCAATCGATTGTACTATCCTCCAATGTAGACAATGCAACATTAAGTTTAATTCTTTCCAATTCTCCAATGTCATTGTCATGGCATCGGTTGTATGTACATGCATCTCCCAATGTCAGATATATCCTCTGATTGCACTGGGAATATTGTTGGCCAATCAGCATCATCCACATGTAAACGGAGTGGAGTGGGCTCAGCATGACACTGCTAAACAAGCCAATTGTACCATGTGTACTTATTAATTCTTTTACAAGATATACTGGATGCATTTTGCATCTCTCTCACGTTCGTATACAGATATATGCTCCCTGTGGTGATCAAAATTGATACAGACCAAATGCGCATGCATGCCTCTTTTTTTTCTTCACAGTGCAATCAGAGGGTGTTACAGCACCTTGTAGGAGATCTAAATTTAGTGATGTTGCTTTGATTTCCTTCTCTAAATGTTTGTAGGTATGTCAGAAATTGTATTAATTGCATGTTGTTATGATATATATTTTTTCTTCACAGAATATACTGTGCTAAAGTTGTCCTCAGGGTGGTGAATAATCCAAGCACAACACCAATGCCATTAGCAAAGTGAATGATCTGCCAACTATTTGAGCATTATGGTTCCCAGCTGAAGACTGTCCCAAGAATTTCAAAATGTTCTGTCAACATGGTCAAATCGAAAGAACTTGAGAACTGTATTCCACCAGACTCCTTTCTTCATGGTGTAAATTCTTCTCTACAGCAAAATAAGCGACTCCTAGACTGCATTGCAACACCTCAGAGCAGCGAGCATCCTGTTACCTTTCAAATAAAAGGATGACATTAGATTTTAATATATATTGCATTTGATATGATGATAATGACTGAACCACATGAATCAGTGACATATTTCAGTTTAACTGATCTCAAAATGCTCAAGGAAGACCAAATTAGAATTATAGTGTTCTGACAATGGATGTATATTCATAAAACTACATTATGTCTGTTAGATCTGTGACTCACTGCTTAGAGATGCATAGGTGTTCATTTCCTGCATTGCCATGACCTTGTTTGACACTGGTTTGTGACATCCCATCATCAGATCACCTGGTCAGACGTCCATGCTTGTAACATTCATTCCTCGGGAGGCTGGTGTGACCCGAGTTCACAATCAGCTCTGAGCTTGAGAAACTAACATTTTGAAAGCTTCGGTCAGACAAAATACTTCAAATTGAACCAAGTGAAATAGATATCCCGGTATTTCTATCATTATTCAACTTACATAAAATTTTAAAAGAAGGATCTAAAAACCTGTACATTTCAACTCTAAAAGATGCAGCAATGATTGGGATTAGCTTTAGGTATAGACTATTCATTCAAGGACCCAGTACTTTATATCAGGTCCTACAACAACAGCAATGTGAGCGGATTTTACTGGATTCTGTTCGGCCTTCATCCGGTGGAGAACAGACTGGAGAAATCCAATAAATTACAGGTTTTCATACCACTTCGGAAACCAATATTGCCTGAGTTTACAAAAGATACAGGTATAAATAACTTTTATATCACCCAAGAGTCATTGTAGATCTGTAATTTTGAACATGTAGGGCAGTACACGACTCGAAAATGGTGGGTTACATTGGGATTACATCGGTAGACTCTAGCTGATTGGCTGACGAAGTTGTGTGGTATTGATTTCAGGAAATTCCCTCTTGCAGTTGCCAAAAGTAGGCTGAGAATGGATACACACGTCCCAGGCTCAGTCTTACCGTGTATAGATAACCCAGGTGGTTACAGGTTGAGAATTGGTCACAACATCAGGTTATGATGATTTGGTATGTGAATTATCAGAAAACTCCTGCCTTGGTCAAAGGGAGATAACCAATGGTTCAGTATGACACACAAGCTGACCAGAAACAATTTTTTTTTATTTTCGGCCATATCTATCCCCTATGCATTCTCCTATATTTAGTAGGTGATACAATTTATTCGAGTGACTGGTCAGAATTCGAGGCAGACGTTGGTGGTGATTGATAGTTTGTAGTTTGATTAAAAAGACAAATGAGGACAATTACTTCCAAACAGTTTCAGAGTTTTATTCCATATGCAGGAAGTATTGCATCAGTTAACCTGTCAGTCAATGATGAAAATTGGCAACTCCAAAATGTTATTTGGAAATTTCAGGAAAATAATCTGTACTTTCGTGAAGTCAAAGTAATTTCAAGACAAGACTGACGAAGTTGGGTGGTATTGATTTCAGGAAATTCCCTCTTGCAGTTGCCAAAAGTAGGCTGAGAATGGATACACAGCGCCCCAGGCTCAGTCTTACCGTGTATAGATAACCCAGGTGGTTACAGGTTGAGAATTGGTCACAACATCAGGTTATGTTGATTTGGTACGTGAATTATTAGAAAACTCCTGCCTTGGTCAAAGGGAGATAACCCATGGTTCAGTAGTATTGATGGTGTGGTATTGATTTCAGGAAATTTCCTCTTGCAGTTGCCAAAAGTAGGCTGCGAATGGATACACATCGTCCCAGGCTCAGTCTTACCGTGTATCTGACCTACCTCATTAACGATAAAGACAGACAGTAAGTGTGACATGCCAGCCTACCTACCTACCCAATTTTTCTAAAGTTGGTTACTGGAAACACAAATTTTATTGTGGGTGGCCTTCGGTGAGCTTAAAATATATATACTGATGGTGGCCTTAGGTGAGCTTAAAATATATATACTGATAGTGATTGCAGTATATCTGACAGTATTCGAACAACCAACCCTTGAGATGACTATTTCTCACACATAAGACTATATGTGCTGTTTGGGAAATGCCTTTATATAACCTATTGTTCTGCTCTAAATTTCCAAATAAAGTTATTGAGATGGACACTACCATTATTTTAAGTGTTTTAACTGTGCTGTTTGTGGAAATATAGTGAATTCATAAGCCATTCAAAATGATGTATTGGGCTGATTGCATTGAATAATGGGCGCCACTGCTGGTCTTTGTTGTATGGGAGCACAGCAATCCCCTCTATTGTGACATTTGTGGGTTCGGAGGGGGAGGGGTGCATTGTCTGAACTACTGCCTATTTGGGGGTTTGTGGGCTCTCTAATAAAGGATACTTTCCTGACAAGATTGGATAAAATTCCATTGCAGAACAGTAGCGTATCTAACCCCCAATCATGTGTGTCTGTGAAAGGGGTGGAGGAGAAGGGGGGGGGGAATCTGCTTTGTGGCGGTTTTACGTAATTTTGACTGATTTGAAAATAGGTTCTTCCATCACATATATCTGGGCTTGTTCGCACACAGGCCTGCAGTTTGTCCGTACGGCCGATTTATTCTTTCGGAGGACTTATTAAACTCTGTTCTGAATCACAAGGCTAAGTAGCACTGTTTTGTCAGAAATTTTTTTGAAAATTTAAAATTAAATTTTTTTAAATTTTCTTCAGTCAGTCAAGATCGTAGCCAGAAAATGTCAGTGTAAACCGCACTGGCCAAAACTGCCTGTTCAGTGCGGTTTACACTGACAATTTCTGGCCACGATCTTGTCCGACTAAAGAAAATTTAGTGTAACATCGGACTTCATCTGGATGTACAGTGATAATTAGTAACAGTTTTTGGGATAATGACACGTCAACATAAGCTACAGGATGTCCTCGTTCAATGGCATACAACTTTGGCGCATTTCGTGCACTGGTTCGATCGCTAGACCGATTTAAAAAAAGTTGGTGTTTTCTCTCCACGTCATTTTCGAGGCCATGTTATTAACCTGGTCTGTGTATTAGGGTACGTTCTATAAAGTGTAATTTTCCATGCTCGGCAAAACGGGCTCGCGCTTTAGAATATGACCATGTATCAGTATTATAGTAAGCTATATAATAATTTAGTGTTTCCAAGATATTAAAAAAAAAAAAAAAATTTAAAAAGATTTAATTTTAAATTTTCAAAAAAATCTCTGACAAAACAGTGCTACTTAGCCCTGTGTTCTGAATCTGCAAGTTCCGTGAAAAGGATCGTTTAGACACTCCAAATTACCTTTTGGTTGAAGACGATCAGGAAGACACTGCGGTTGGTTAAAAACAACCACAGAACTTCTTTGATGATGCCCAGGCCTCTACGGACGTCCACTTCCAGCAGAGCATTTGTTTTCAGACAACAGCCTCGCAATATTGTTGTTGTTACCAGAAATAATTGAAAACACGCTTTGCATACTAAACTGCCTCTATCAAAACGAAACCATATATTGGTCCAAATGTTTACCACACCATGATGTACTAGTACCATTTTATATCGGTACATCGTTGGCACCCATACATCTATCTCGACATTGGCGGTGAACAAAATGTTTACCAATTTATAGTGGACCATGTTGGTACCAATGCCGGACCATCATGGTTACAGCTTGCGGAAAACGTGTGTGTAACTTAAATCTAGAAAATACATACTGGCCCTCCTAATACTGGAGGGATATAGGCCTCTAGTCGTATATATTGGGTAACTTAAATCTGGAAAATACATACCGGTTCTCCTAATACTGGCGGATATAGGCCTATAGTCATATATATTGGGTGACTTAAATCTGAAAAATACATACTGGTCCTCTTAATACTGGAGGATATAGGCCTCTAGTCATATATATTGGGTGACTTAAATCTGAAAAATACATACTGGTCCTCTTAATACTGGAGGATGTAGGCCTCTAGTCATATATATTGGGTGACTTAAATCTGAAAAATACATACTGGTCCTCTTAATACTGGAGCATACAATGATATATATATTTGGCAACTTAACGCTGGAAAACGGATACTGGTCCTCTCAATTCTCGAGCATATAGTCCTATATACCGGACAACTTTATGGGGAATACTACCACTTTTGAGTCCATTTTTTTATCAGTCAGCATCGTTTGAATTCAATTTGGTGGAAATCCACTTCCAGCGGAGCATTTGTTTTCGACAACAGTCTCACAATATTGTTTTTGTTACCAGGAATAATTGAAAACACGATTTGCATACTAAACTGCGGCTATCAAAACGAAACCATATATCGGTCCAAATGTTTACCACACCATGATGTACTAGTACCATTTATATCGGTACATCGTTGGCACCCATACATCTATCTCGACATTGGCGGTGAACAAAATGTTTACCAATTTATAGTGGACCATGTTGGTACCAATGCCGGACCATCATGGTTACAGCTTGGGGAAAACGTGTGTGTAACTTAAATCTAGAAAATACATACTGGCCCTTCTAATACTGGAGGGATATAGGCCCCTGGTCATATATATTTGGTAACTTAAATCTGGAAAATACATACTGGTCCTCCTAATACTGAAGGAAATAGGCCGCTAGTCATATATATTGGGTAACTTCAATCTGGAAAATACATACCGGTCCTAATACTGAAGGATATAGTCCTCTAGTCCTATATATTCGGTAACTTAAATCTGGAAAATACATACTGGTCCTAATACTGGAGGATAGGCCTCTAGTCATATATATTGGGTAACTTCAATCTGGAAAATACATACCCGTCCTCCTAATACTGGAGGATATAGGCCTCTAGTCCTATATATTGGGTAACTTGAACCTGGAAAATATATACCGCTCCTCCTAATACTGGAGGATATAGGCCTCTAGTCCTATATTTTGGGTAACTTCAATCTAGAAAATACATACCGGTCCTCCTGATACTGGAGGATATAGGCCTCTAGTCATATATATTGGGTGACTTAAATCTGAAAAATACATTATTATACATATAATTTTGTAATCCAATGAAAACCGTTTATTTGTACCACGTGTCGGTCCAGTACCAAGAACCGTATTGGATCCGCGAGCAAGTGCTATTGGACTCGTCAGAAAGTGTTATTGGACTCGTCAAGACTGCGTATTGGATTCTTTCAAAGGGGGGTAACTCAGGTTATATGTACATGTCCCAGTGTCGTCACAGTGTCATCTGCTTCTGACAGTCGGTCAGACACTAGTGACAGCGATAGACAAGATGCTCGAATATATTATACATATTTTCCTGAATATTTTATGAAATAATTCTTCTAAATATAGTACTATTTATAACAAATGTAAATATTTTGGAAAAAAAAAACAGAAAATGAAAAATCAAAGCATAATATATATCATCCATTTAAAAATGTAATCAGCCTCAACACTCAATGTTTCGCCATTGAGTGTGTTGTACGCGGAAAGGAAAATGACGTCACTGCGTGACGTTGAGTGACGTAGCGACGCTCACGAATTTGAATGCTGCATCAATGGGATAACGTCACGGCTCGTGCTTAGCATACGTTGATGGAATGCACCACACGTGTACGCTTGTTGACACGGCCGTGGAAAAATAAACGGCATGCCATGCTGTTTATTTTCAAAGACCAAATCCTTCTATTTTCTCGTGAATGGTAGAAACAAGTTTAGTTTGTTGTGGTCAAGTGTGTTTCATTTTGTACCTATCGTAACATATGTCACTTTCGTGGAGTTTGAGAGACATCGATTTCAGCCTAGATTTGAGGCTGATTACATCTTTAAATGTATTCTTTAACTTGATTGTCATATTTCAAAAAAGCGAAATTAACAATCGAAGTATTCATGTGTGTAGTTTTATGTAGTTATGCTTTGTAACTTTATCAGTAATAAACGAAAGTTTTAACTCTGTCATGGTTTTGTCTTTCGATGTATAATAAACAGGTCATTATACAATGTTGAATCCAATATGGAGCTTTTATTGTACTCGTCTACGTTGGATTGAAAGTCCGTATTGGACTCGACGCCTGCGGCGTGTGTATCCCAGCGGCGTCTCGTCCAATACGGACTTTCAACCCAACGTAGACTCGTACAATGAAACTCCACATTGGATTCAACATTGTATAATAACCTCATATACTGGTCCTCTTAATACTGGAGGATAGGCCTCTAGTCATATATACTGGGTAACTTAAATCTGGAAAATACATACTGGTCCTCCTAATACTGCAGGAAATAGGCCTCTAGTCATATATATTGGGTGACTTAAATCTGAAAAATATATACTGGTCCTCTTAATACTGGAGGATATAGGCCTCTAGTCATATATATTGGGTGACTTAAATCTGAAAAATACATACTGGTCCTCTTAATACTGGAGCATACAATGATATATATATATATGGCAACTTAATGCTGGAAAATGCATACTGGTCCTCTTAATTCTCGAGCATATAGTCCTATATACCGGACAACTTTATGGGGAATACTACCACTTTTGAGTCCATTTTTTCATCAATCAGCATCGTTTAAATTCAATTTGATGGATTTTGAAAATTTTGCGCAAAATTAAGCTGTAACGTCGTATTCGATCATTAAAATATTATTTTTTCCATTTCTCATGCTCGTGATGCCATATATACATCATGGTCCTCTTAATGCTGGCATATAATTAATGGTCCTCTTAATGCTGGTAATTAAGTGATGGTCCTCTTAATGCTGTGTTTGTGTATACAGGTTTTAAGCAGACCATATATTTTGTATATTTTATAATTTTAATAATTTTTCTTAAAGCTTGTAGTATGTTTCTCTCAAGATCCTAAATACATAGGAAAGGCAATCTGCCATCAGATAGAGGCCTTATTTAAAGATATGCAAAATGTCTACTTAATGCTGGATTTTAGGGTTGGTCCACCTAATACTGGCTCTAGCTTTATATATATATATATATATATATTGAATGTAATATTTACTTGTAGAAGAACATCCAAAGATGTGAAAACGTATAATACTGTATCGGAAGCTCCATCATGCTATCTTTGTATAGTTATTTATTTATATATACATGCATACACATATATACACATACACATATATATACATACATACATACACACACATACATACATACACATATGAATCTTTGTATAGTTATTTATTTATATAGTTTAACCACATACAAAGGCAGCTCTGCTGTATATCTTCACTTGTGGAGATATATGCACATACACACATACACATATGTCTATCTATACACACATGTACACCTACACATATGCATATGCATATATATACACTACCCTACACATATATGCTTATACATTTATATACACACATACATATATTTACATTCACACATACACATATATACATCTATTAGTTGAAATAAGAAACTGTATATAGCGAGCGCCTAATTATACCGTTCTCCGACAAAAGTAAATATTTCGCATTCGTTAGATGAGGGCTATCGTATATGCGCCAAGGGCGAGATAGGGGTGCTGGGGTGGGGGGAAAAACAGAAAAACAAAACAAGAAAAGAAAAATTAATTGGAAGTTACATTTTTCTAATCAAGGAATACGGTGGAGAACCTGTGTTGTATTTTTTTTCTTTGATAGCGATACCAACCACTTACATTTTTTCTCAATCGACTGAGTTTGCCAGGGGGCCCCACTTTGTTTTGAAATCTGCTATGGATTTGTTCTTTGTCGCGATCCGCTTTTCCATGTCTCGTGTGTCGTATAAATGGGTTTTCATGACGTCAAAAGATGGCATGTTACTTCGGACTCTATGGGAGTAAATACAAGATTTTACTAACACTATCAAGTGATTAAGCAAAATAGATTGTGATCTGATCCCAAAGAGTACATCTTGTAACGTTAGTTTAAGTGTTCTTGTTATATTTGTTTTGGCCAACCAGTCCTGGAAGCTTACCCACACCTCTCTCGAAAACCGGCAATTCCAAAATAGGTGAATTATCGTCTCTTTATCCTCCTGTGACGTTCGAGCGGTCAGAAAACGTCTATCTTTGCGGTGTACACGAGACTTGAGGCGGCCTGGTCTCAGGCCCCTGTGACAAATTGTCAGGCTGATGTGAACGCAGTCTCGTATGACTGGAATTGGCCAACGAGGAAGGTCCGATTCAACCTGTCACCTTGTCTGGATCGAGGAGGTAGGATGGGGGGACCTGTAGAAACAACCGATGCAATAATAAAGTAATAATATTGTATTCTGCAATGTACACAGCTCTGTACGCGCACAATACCTGTAATAAAGATCCCTACTCTAGAGGTAGTTATCGTTAAGTGTTATCTTTATCTTAAAGAGAAAGACTAATAATATACAATATATACAAGAGACCCTATCTATGACGCGTCACGGCCCAGTCTCGTCCAGACTGGCTCTCGTCGTGGTATGGTACGGCGTCTCTGGTTCCTCTCCGGTCGTAGGCGTAGCCCCGGACTGTATGGAACGTCTACCGTGTCTAAGGTTACACGGCCCAGTTCATCTAAGCGTTGTTAATCGTCTCTGGAATCCTCTCCGTATCACTGCCTCTCCTAGCAGTAGCCCTTCGGCGGGGTCGGTCTGTACAGCACACCACAGAGTCTTCGGCGGCAGCCCCTTTCGGCTCGGCAGACCTCACGTCTTCGGCGACCCGAATTCGGCGGCCCGAATTCGGCGACCCGTCTTCGGCTCGGCAGACTTCACGTCTTCGGCTCGGCCCGAATTCGGCGACCCGTCTTCGGCTCGGCACACTTCTCGTCTTCGGCTCGGCCCGAATTCGGCGACCCGACTTCGGCCCTCACGGCGTTGACCCAAGGACGAGTTAATAGGCTCAGATTGTCTGCATATATATGTGGTAATAACGCCCTGGTCTCGGAGGTGTATTATTACCTTACAATGTAATGTAAATTAATATCAATGATTTGTAATAGTATTCAAGACTTGCAGCAAAGCATAATTCGAACCCTGCGGCAGTGTAAATATGTACAATGGATGTAAGCTTGGGTTATCAGTTACTCCTAGCCGAGGCCTGTGCGTAACTAGTGTAGGTGAGTGTGATTAGATCTATTCCGTCCCTAAGGCCGACGATCTTGTATGTAAGCAAGTATGTGTTATTGATCGCATCTAGCCGAAGCCTGTATACGACCCATGGGGGTAAGGTGAGTGAGTGAATTAGACGTACGCAATTCTCGGTCGTAACCTCGAACGCTAGTCTGTGTTGAAGTGCGAGCTAGTGTGAGCTGTATGTGCAGATCTCGTCCCGAAGGCCGATGATCTGGTGTCTGTGTGTGAGTAAGTATTTGTAATCATGTAAATACATAGCCAACGCTAGCGGTGATAATTCGCTATTAACCGAGGACTGCGGCAAAGTACTTCGGCCCGGTGCTCAGGTAGAGGACTACACTGAACCTGTTCCTATGTACGAATACCACTGGCTAATAAACAGTTAACCACCTATTGCCGAAGCAAAACGTTAGCCGCGGACAAAATACCAGACTTTAATGTTTAATACATACTGAATGGCATTTGTATGAAAATAGGCTGCAGGTGTGGGATATTTGGTGCTCTGTATTTCCCGTTGATATCGTTCGCACGGTACAGTTAGAAGTTAGACTTTAATGCGCAATGCATGCTGAATAACAACTAATGTAGACGTGCGAACCGCTGTGGACTTCTCGTCCTCAGATACTGTGCGTGTTAGTATCTATTATCCCCAAGCTATGGCTAAGCTCTCGGCTTTCCAACCCTTCGGTGGATGGTTCGGCGCTGTTTCGGCAGTCAATTCGGCACTTTCGGCGCATTCGGCGCATTTGCGGCGATCCTGTCGCTGTGCTCTCCCGCACGATGTTCACCCGCCGATCGTCTGGGACAGAATGCCGAACGTCCATTTCTCTGCGTCTTATATAGGCTCTGGCTCCCATAATCCTTTGCGCGCCCAAACATGGCAGCCCCCATAAAACGAAAGTATAGACTCCGGCGGTGTTGGATTTCGTGTCAGATCAGCAGAGTTCGACTTCTCTCGCCCGGTTTCGATGCAAGATGCGTGTCAGGGATATTTACACTTCCCTCGCTGAAAGTTTCAGCGCACAGTCAATACAGGTAAGTCGAATATCCACCATTATCGGTCCATTCACAATGCTATTTACAATGTCAGCATTAGAACGAAAATAACATTCTCCAGGTCACGGGCATTTTCGTCACACTCCTGACAGAAACTACACGTTTCAGTTTGCACCTTTCCTCATTTATAGAGCAATACATTTGTTTCCAGAATGTGATGATTTATTTTATATTGAAAATATTGTAATTTAGTTTCTGATATTATGGAAAACACGTTTTGATAGATGTGTTTCCAGTCCAACGATACTGCTGTTCCAAGATTCGTCTCCCACTTTGTCTGACTATTCCGGGGACTTTCTAGAATTGCTTCAACCAATAATTTATAGACAAATTTAGTGGATGTCTGATTTCGGATTTTTTCTATTAATCTATTATCTAGGATTTGTTTATCATTTTGCTTTTCAACACAGATTTCGTTTTTCTTATCTGCTGGAATATTGTGAATTGTGGCGAAGTAGGCTAAACAGTTATTTTGTTTCATATTAAATTTTTCTTGGAACTCTTGTAGAGATAAGAACTTATTATCCTCCTTGACCAAATCTTTGACTGTTTTGGCGCGTGCGTTTTGCCATCTACTTGCATCGTTCCATGCACTAAGAGGTGTGTAGTTGTATAATAATTCATTTACAATGGGTGAGGCACTTGTTGGTTCCGCTTCCATGCCTCTGCGCCATGCAGATATAACGTCCAGCCAAAATTTATTTTTGATTACCTTTGCTATATCCGAAAATCCGTACCAGTTTAGATCCCACACCCGTGTGTTCCCAGGTGAGGTATTATATGAGTCATCAGATTCGTCTGAAAGTCATAAAAGTTGACCGATCTTTTGACCCACTGAATTTTCAAAAAATCAATAAAGGACGGTATGTGTATCATGTTTAATCCACCCTCCTCCTTATTGCAAATAATGGTTTTCCTTTTTATCTTGTCTGGCCCCCCTCCCCAGATAAATTCATAAAATATTTTTTGTAATTCCCTTTGAAATTCTGGTGGCGGGTTTGGTAATGCAGAGAATAGGTGAGTTAGTAGAGGCAGGGCGAATGTTTTAATTACACTTATTTTGCTTGACAAACCTTGGTCTGAGAACATCCGGCAGTCGTAACTGAATCTCAAATGATGGAAATCTTTCTTTAACTCTCGCTCGTTGGACACCTGTTAATAAAATATATTGGTGATGTTCACGAGAACCGTCAGTGTAATGTATGCACCATAGTGGTATAGCGACTGTAATACCTATGGAGTTATCTCCCATATGCTAACCCTCTCTGGTGTCTCGTGTGAGAATACAGTTACGGTTCAGTTGTAAACAACGGTGTTCGTTTCTTTGTATGTGTTGTGTTCTTCGCTCTGCTACTTAACAATTGGCGACGAGTACGGATTGTGAACGATCCCACAATTGGCATAAGGAACTCCGCCAACAGGCGATACAGATTATAGCTTGTCAGAAGGACATTTGAGTGTGAAAATTGAACATTTTGTCAGACGTTGTGCGTGAACTTTCAATTTCGTTGTCTTCAGCATGGCAGACGAAGCGCGGGAAATTGCTCCTCAACGATCACGGTCCATCATTGGGCGAATGGATGCGTTTGATAGTGCGTTAGAGACCTGGGACGCTTACTATGAACGGTTTGACAATTATGTTATGGTAAATAAACTTCTGGATGGAGAAAAAGTTCCAACTTTACTGACAGTGATGGGAGCTAAGACATATGGATTACTTCGCACGTTAGTGGCGCCAGAAAAACCCAAGGACAAGACTGTTGTGGAAATTAATACTGCACTGCAAAGCCACCTAAACCCCAAGCCTCTTTTAATCGCGGAACGATTTCGATTCCATAAAAGAAACCAAAATGAAGGTGAGTCGATCAGTGTCTACATTGCTGAACTGAAAAGATTAGCTGACACATGTGAATTTGGTAACTGGCTAAATGATGCAATTAGAGACCGGTTTGTTTGCGGACTATTGTCTGAGCAAATACAAAAACGGCTGCTCACAGAGGCTGATTTAACCTTCCAAACAGCTCAGAATATTGCCATTTCAATGGAAACGGCCGCTAAAGATTCTGAAGAATTATCACGAAGCCGTAATAGTGCAGATGTGCATAACTTCAGTAGATGGAGAGGCGGTCGGGGTGCTCGCGGTGGAAATTGGGGTAACCGGAGAAACAGTAAAAGATCTGACTACTGGGGTAGTAGACAAAATGACGGTTCTGCATCAGCGTACAATGCACCGAAAAATGAAAATTCTGCATCAGGGTACAGTAGACAGAAAAATGATGGTTCTGCATCAGGGCGAGATAGGTGCTTCCGTTGTTTGGGTAGAGACGATGCTGAAGTGTGCCGTTACAAGTCTGCTTCTTGCCATCAATGTGGAAATCGTGGGCATATTCAAGTGGCCTGCCCAGGAATACCGAAAAGTGTCCACGCAGTGGAAGAACATTATGATTCCGATTCGGGTGATTTTATTGGTGGTGTAGCCAATCTGGGAATTCATCGCATGCATTCTGGAAGTGATGTTATTGATGTCAGTCTCCGTATTGAGGGGAAACTCATGGATATGGAACTTGATACAGGTTCTGCGGTATCTGTGATCAGTCTTGAGGACTATAACACCCATTTTCAACATATTCCTCTGGATGCGACACATCTCAAGCTAGAGACGTACACTAAAGAAGTTGTACATCCAGTCGGTGTTATGCATGTCGAAGTGAAATACAGTAGTCAAAGGGAAATCCTGGATTTGTTTGTTGTCCCTAAAGGTGGTCCACCATTATTCGGTCGTTCATGGCTCCGGAAACTACAGTTGGACTGGCCACAGATTAAGTCACTGAAGCAACCAGAATCGGTGCAGCGTTCACATGCTGTCCAGGAAATACTGGACAGACATCCCGCCTTGTTCAGTGATGGCATTGGAACTCTCAAGGGGATAAAAGCCAACTTGAATGTCAAAAGTGATGCACTGCCCAAGTTCAACAAAGCTCGAACGGTACCCTTTGCTGTAAGACCTAAAGTGGAGAAAGAGTTAGACCGCTTGGAGGCCGAGGGCATTATCAAGCGAGTGGATTACAGTGATTGGGCCGCCCCTATCGTGACACCAACGAAGAAAAATGGCGACATCCGTGTGTGTGGCGATTTTCGCATGACTGTGAATCCAGTTCTAGAGGTGGATCAATACCCACTTCCGCGAATAGAGGAGATATTCGCGAATCTTAGTGAGGGACAGAAATTCACAAAGATTGACCTTGCCAGCGCATATCAGCAGATGGAAGTTGCAGACGACTCTAAGAAGTATTTCACAGTGAATACTCCGAAAGGATTATACCAGTACCAGCGACTGACTTATGGTGTTGCGTCAGCACCCGCGATATGGCAACGGTCTATGGATCAGGTTTTGCAAGGCCTGCCAGGTACGCAGTGTTACCTGGACGATATCATCATTACGGGACGTACTGATCAGGAGCACCTAGAAAACCTCGAGCGGGTTCTAGCTAGACTCGAGGAGTATGGCCTTAAAGTCAATAGAGAGAAATGTGAATTCTTTCGTGACCGAATTGAGTACTGTGGCCATGTTATTGATGCGAATGGTCTACATCAAACGCAGGACAAAGTGAACGGTGTTCGCAATGCCCCCAAACCAACGAATGTAACACAGTTACAGTCATTCCTTGGCTTTGTTAATTATTACCGTCGGTTCCTCCCAAATCTGTCAACCGTGCTACATCCACTACATAACCTCCTACGTGCCAACACAAGATGGGACTGGCGTAAAGAGCACGACCAGGCATTTCAAGAAGCCAAAAACCTTGTTGCATCAGAAACGGTACTCACCCATTACGATCCTGGCAAGCCCATTCGCATGGCTGCAGATGCTTCGCCTTATGGACTAGGCGCGGTTATATCGCACATTATGGAAGATGGTACAGAGCGACCGATAGCGTTCGCATCGCGGACTTTGAACTCTGCAGAAAGTAACTATTGTCAACTGGAGAAGGAGGCTCTTGGACTTGTCTGGGGAGTGCGTCATTTTCGTCAGTATCTGGAAGGCCGCCCCTTCACATTAGTTACCGATCACCAGCCGCTGACCTTCATCTTGAATCCGAGGAAAGGAATTCCTGTAACGGCCGCTGCTAGAATTCAGAGATGGGCCATTTTCCTTGGTGGATTTAACTATGACATTGTCTATAAGAGTACGCACAAACACCAAAACGCAGATGGTCTGCCCCGGTTACCGGTCTACAGTGATCAGTCAAAACAGAACTTGGATGACTGTGTGACCGCTTTTCATCTTAACTGTGTGTCTGTGTCAACGAGTGATGTGAAGAAAGCGACTGCACGAGATCCAGTACTGGTTCAGGTATTTGAGGCAACCATGAAAGGTTGGACATCTAACCAAAAACACATTAAGGAACTTGAGCCATACTACAGTCGTAGAGAGGAATTAATCATATCGGATGGCTGTCTCGTGTGGGGTATGCGCGTCGTTGTCCCTGCCAAACTACAGAAAACTGCTCTCGAAATGTTACATGAAGGCCACATTGGTATAGTAAAGATGAAAGGTCTTGCTAGAAGCTACGTGTGGTGGCCGACCATTGATCACGACATCGAGTCGACGGCTAAATCCTGTGAGGGCTGCCAGGAGGTACAAAACAAGCCTCAGTCAGCACCACTACATCGGTGGGAGTTTCCAGCACGGCCATGGCAACGGATACATGTGGACTTTGCGGGCCCTTTCCAGGACCGAATGTTTTTTGTTGTGGTGGATGCGCACACTAAATGGCCGGAGATTACTACGATGAACACCACTACATCGACAACGACGATCAACTACTTACGTACCTTGTTTGCACGCATGGGTATACCGGAGCAGCTTGTGAGTGACAATGGGCCCCAATTCTCTTCAGCCGAATTTGCTGAATTCATGAAGGAAAATGGTATACGTCACATTACCAGTGCACCGTACCACCCAGCGACGAATGGCCTTGCAGAGAGGTTTGTTCAGTCATTCAAACAGGCAGCCCGTGCGTCAACAAGTTGTGTGCCGCTACAACAAAAATTGGACGTTTTTCTACTACAATATCGCAATGCACCACACTCAACTACTGGGCAGTCTCCAGCAGTACTACTGTACGGTCGTCCATTGCGGTCGCGTCTGGACCTTATCAAACCGGACCTACGACGTGACGTCATCAATCGTCAGCTTTCCCAACAGGACGGGAAGGGGCGGAAACTGCGGATTTTCAATGTTGGTCAAAACGTCATGGTTCGAAATTACAGACCAGGCCCCAAATGGGTTTGTGGTGAAATCGTTGAACAAACTGGACCAGTGTCTTATAAAGTCCAAGTTGGTGTAGCACAATGGAGACGGCATGTCGACCAGTTACGCGATACTGAGGTACAGCCTCGTGGTGTCTTTCTCTCAGAGCCTGACATTGGGAATGTGCCGGTAATCAGGCCTATCAGCGTACCAAACTTATCTGAGCCAACTTCGGATTTGACCCCACCCGTGGTTCTTCCCACAAGTGACTCTGTACCTGAACGACAATCATCACCTCAGACGTGTCGTTACCCTCAACGAGCCAACAGAGGGATACCACCCGATCGTTTAAATTTGTGACTCTAAATCACCTCCTTGCTAGCCAAATTAGGTAATGTAATTTAAGTTTACAGCTTGGCAGCATCTATAGTTCAGTGAACATCATATCCCCAGAGACATTGAAATTACAAACTGTGGCTCATGTGACTTTAAAGTGTTCATACACATATTACTTCTATTCCAGTGCGCGTGGAACTTTTTAATGCTTATGTCAAGTAATTGCTTAACCAGTTTAGTTCACACATTGACTTTACACGCGAGTGTTTCTGTTGGAGTTTGGATTATGAGTATAATTGTATTACAGGTTGTTCTTGGGTAAACGGGGAGGAGTGTAATGTATGCACCATAGTGGTATAGCGACTGTAATACCTATGGAGTTATCTCCCATATGCTAACCCTCTCTGGTGTCTCGTGTGAGAATACAGTTACGGTTCAGTTGTAAACAACGGTGTTCGTTTCTTTGTATGTGTTGTGTTCTTCGCTCTGCTACTTAACAGTCAGATTGTTGAAACACATGAGGGTAAAATGGCCTGTGCAATACCACCCCAGGTATTCCTACCGGCTCATGAGGCGCGAACGTTTTATTGATTCTCTATATCATCATGTGTGTTCCCAGGGCTTGTTGAGAATGAGGTGGGTGTTGTCTATGCTTAGTTATTACTGAGAATAACATGGGTTGGACTCCGAAAGGGGTAGCATAAATCCCACCATACCGATGCTCATGAAAGTTTCACACGAGTTTCGTGTCTCCTAAGCTGGTTTAAGCCCAACCGGCCTGTATATGATCTAAACAAGAAACCGCTTCCACTCAAACAGTTATATGCCAACTAGAACAGAATAAAGATATTATATCCTCCGCCATATGTTGTCATAAACAATATACGTGGGAAGGCAATGATTCGGAAATGGATTCATTATGACATAAACTTGTCCGTTGGTTAAGAGTGTCCGGCCCCTTTTCGTCTAACCCAGCTAGGATACTTTTCTCTACATTGGGGACAAATGTCCGTCCTTAGTTGCAATATAAAAGGATATGAAAAGGGACACTGCACACCAGGACATTCTCATCCATCATACCGGGACAAACACCCCTTGGCAAGCTCCTTTTCTCACCCACACACCCCTCCCACCCGCCACACACACACACACCACCAAACAATTGACTGGTACGGATTTTACGTTAACATTGTGATCCAAATTTGTTTCAAACCTTTAAAAGTCCACTACCATGTGATAAACCCATATGCGCTTGTGTTAACTGTACCCTTGCTTGAATTTATGTATGATTATGTTTTGATTTCATGCCCGGTTAGGTTTTGGTGCACATTGTAGGCCTATCGTCATGTAAGCATGAGCGACAGCAGTTTATTTCAAGATGGTTTGAAATGCCGACAAATGCTACCCGAATGATTTAATGTATCTGATCCAATGTCTGCATGGTCATCTGTATTGAAAGCTCTCACCAAATCTCATTCCCGAGCAAATTGTATGTTTGTCCCGAGAGAATATGGTGAGAATATACACAATCTATGGCCCCAAAATACGATATCCTCAAGTTTCACACTAAGAAACATGAGCATGCCGGAGCATGTTGCAATATTTTGTGTTTGAGACGCTCTAAAATGAATGGTATTGACACCAGGTGCTTGATATTTTGGTATATATTAGATATATGTATACCTAGTCTGAGCTTCATCTGTAACCCTTCAGCCAAACGAGGGTTAATATCTGACGGATTGTTTGATTGGGACAATAAATAAATAAAAATCGCAGTTTCTACTCTAACTCCCGGTAAAAATAGAAGAAGCAAAAATCATTTGACGGTTCGAAAACACTCATTTACAGATATTCATAGAAATATATAAATAATTTCACTACATGGCCAATTCAATTTATACAATATCGGTTTCATTCATTCTAAGCCTGTTACAAGCAATCGCTCTTCGAGCAACCGGGACAGGGGGTACTTAACTATGCAACCTCTGGGGACGGGCAATATGGCATTATTCCTGGGGCATAATGACCCGCTATGTTCCATATTGCCCCACTGAAACAATCAAATACACCGACATTTCATCAATGCTAATTCAAGCAGGATGTTTCGCCAAATAGAACTTTTAGATACAACCACAACAGCTCTTAGACATTCAGTCACACCCCGTACCCCAATGCACTTGCAAGCTGATTTATTAATCACATAATCCTAGGGTATAGGAATAAATAATCGGTGTATAGTACATACCGATAGTGTTTTATTTCTTCCATTTTCTAGAGTATGTGATTAATACATTATCAGTGTGCGAGTGTCTTTGATCGAATACATAAGCACATGAGTAATTACCACGCAATATCCGGTTTATCGCGCATTTTCGGGTTCGGTCACAACCGGGAAAACAGCTCTGGATTTGACACAAATAACAATTGGCCGATTCAAGGTACCCGGCAAAGTTATTTGTCCTTCTATAAACCTGTTCAGACATATTTGGAATTAATGCATGTGGCCCTGCACCCAAAAATGCGCCGTGGCTCGGAAGTCGCGTGACCAGAATCTGGGGTAATAGAACAAATTTTTGGTACATATACTACTCACATGCCAATATCTGCATAAACCCAGTCAACCAAATCGCGGTAGAGGCTTACATGGGCTTTACAGAGCGAATGGGGAAAATGGGTGGTAATCTCCTTGCCAAGGGTTGTTTGGAAATTAAATGTCGATATGCCTTAGTTTGTTCCAGCAAACAAATTAACTTATATTACTGAGAAAGACTGATGGTTTTTTGTTGCCCGACTATGTGAAATTTCGACCGCATGATTGGATGCACTCTGCGAATGGCCACTATTCGTTGACAGATTACTGTTATATATACAAGCCGTTTTCTGAGAATAGACGCCCAAATCAGAAATAATCCATCCTCCACACTCAGCAATACCAGAACATGCCGGATGTACATGTGAGACGTTTGCTCACTGAATCATTCCATCCTGTTTTTATGTTTCATTGCGACCACCTTGCAATTTTCTTTGCAACATATCTATATAAGTCAATATCCAAATTTCTTACTGTTTCTTAAATTTGGGTTTATATATCATCTGTCGATTGCAAACTATAATCAGTGTTGAAGATCTTTGGCGCTATGTATTGTAATTCGTATTGAATACGGCTAGGCACCGTATAAATACTATGTGAAATACATCTCCGTAATGTTTATATGAACAGTCGCAAACGAAGCGTGACTGAGAGACTCATCTAGCAGATCTACCTGGTCTGGGGGAGGGACGAAGTAGCCTCCTACCAAACTTCTGCACTATCTCCGGAACGACAAAAAATAGGAAGCTGAAACTCCTTGACTTTATAGTTTATCATATTGGGGTCATTTTGAGCGTATTTGCATAACCCACCGAGCAGAGGATCATGGGTAAATTCAAGATCCACGTGGGGTATCAGAAAAGTGATGTTTTTGTCATATTTCTTCAAAATTTCTGCTTTTCCGTAACAAAAAGTGGGCAAAACCTTTTTTATTTCACATCACATTAATATTTACTAATTTATCATGCAGTTTTTGTGGAGAAATTGCATAAATAAAAAATTCGGAAAATCCGATCGAAAAATCGACTAAAAAATGCCGTTTTAGAAAATGATGTCACTGTGACGTCATCAAAGGGGCCATCTTGGATTGTTTTACATTTTCTGGTAGAGCTTTACCTAAGGGTATAGTTTCAGGCTCCTAGCTCAAGGGGTAAGAAAAATAATTAGGGGGGGGGCATAAAACAATAAACATACATATATTTGTCTGATGACATGTACAGAGGGCAGGCTTCGGATACTAACAGTCCACCAGCAGAGTCCTAACATATACGAGTAATAAACTGGAGCGATATGCAAGAGATGAGGAAATTGACGACGGCTGGCGACTAAAGAGCAACCATACGACTCTACAAGAAAGCTTCCCTCGGCACCTCACATTCAGGCCGAGAATGTGGTGGATTCTCAGACGTAACCTTAGTATCTCAACCGTGCTTTTATTGGAACTGTTCATGTAGAGATTATGAACTGTTCATCCGGCCCCTAGCAGTAGAATAGACGACTGACGGATCTTACGCATTTATTCAAATAACTGGTTCGAGCCTACATCATGCAGCCAATCATTTGTGGATATGAAGTGAGGCTTCTGTCTGGTGTCTGATGAGGATAAATGTCTTTCAATTCAACTAATCCATGATTTCGTACTAGCATAGTGAGCTGAAAACTAAGAAAATAGATGTGTATCTAAGCGGAACATTTTAAGAGCTCTGCCTTTGATGTTGGGTTTAATTTGTGCTTGATAAAATATTTCAAGAAAATACACTACCAATATAGCATGGCGAGTAATTACCGAAACTAAATTTCACTCAAAGCGCTTTCACCTTTCACATCTTCCGATACATATTTGTGTACCTATTAATATATGCATTTTGGCTGGTATTTCGATGTCCTCATTTTGTTCCAGGTATTCGAGGCATCTAAAATAACGAGGCATATGATTGGCTAGTACCCGTTCTGCACGAAGAGGTTCCACTAACGCCAACTGTTCTCGTAAAATCTTAAATCTATTCTATTTAAGCTGAACCCGAGATCCATCCCCTTCCCACGCTTTCTCAGAATATCCAGGACTTCCAGGAAAAATACTATTCACACACCGTAAAACTCGCCCATTCGCCGATATTACCGTTTAACACTTTAATGTATTGAACTTTGAAATATATTAGACGTGTAACTTATTAATCCTGCCATATAGTCAGCGTTCATTCGTCGAAGCACCACCAATACAGTATCGATAAACTTCTCATCCAGATACAGGGGCTGACAGGAAGGACTGCATTAGATAAGCCAAGGTTAGTACCAAATATATAGTATTACGTGTGACTTCACTGTTGAAAAGCTTAAAAGAATAGTAATCCTTCGAGAAAAGCATGTTACAAATGAGATAATTGTTCCACCAGTGTCCAAACGTAGTTTTTATTTATTTTTGCGATTTATTACAACCGAATAAAAGACATTTAATATATGTGTTTGTATGGTGATCTGTTACGACCATACCCTTTTCAATTCGTTATGCTGCTTCAATAGGGAGGTAGATATCGACAGGAAAGTATTTATATGGTTAAACATGGACCTTCATGGCCTGTCAACTAACAATTTATATTACATAATTACATAACTGGGCCTAGAATATGCAACTGGACCAAAATATATTTGTTTATCATTTAACCAACTTGTGTCTGTCCGCAACTTCCAAAGGAAGCCTATGGCCAGCAAAAAGGTCTGCAACCTGCCCACGGGTAAATACAGCAAAAATGTCAAATATATACTTCAGAGCGCCCCGGTACGTTATCGGTGAATTAACCATGTTGGTTCATTTTCGTGAATAGATAGCAAAAGTATGTAGTGCGTTAAAACATATGACTGTGCATGTGGTAAAGTCGAATCGCCCAAAATTAATAATTAATTAGGTGCGGCCGTTCAACTTAATTAACTATGACGTATCTAAGTACATAATTGTATCTAAGTACATTTAATAATTAATAATTAATTAGGTGAGGCCTTTCAACTTAATTAACTATGACGTATCTAAGTACGTGATTGTATCTAAGTACATTAATCAACTGCCAGGAAGTTTAATGCATAAAAAAATGAAAATGATTTTCAAAACGAGTTATATCAAGCCTATAAGCACTAAGGGATCGTTTCCATTAATCGTTTTTTCTTCAGTCGCGATTTTTCCTCAATTTTCTCGGTTGATAACGATCATTCGTGAATCAGTCACGAGGATATCGAGAAAAAAATGAGAAAAAAACGATTGAGTATTTTCTGAAAAAAATAAATCTTTCGCGATATCGTTTTTGAATCGTTTACCCATACGTGATCCGTTCTTGATCGCGAGTCTTCAATCGAGAGGGAATCGGGGTTTTTTTCAAGGTGCGAGAGAATCGTGAGGCGGAGTGATATCTGACAATTACATCTGTTGCCGTCGTACGCCGCTCTATCCGCGAACTGGGAACTACATTTAATGTTGGTTGCGGATTTGTCGATAGAAAACCAAAATTACTATACTATACTGTATAAATGCGTAAGATAACCGGATGATAAATATGATTCACGATCTATAGTCTCCTACAAGCCGAAGTAGAGCGTATGCTGGAAATATCTATACACATACCTATATCATGCTTCCTGTGATGTCCGCGCTCTGATTTACTCTGGCGTAGCGTATATGACAAAATTACATGTTTATGTAATAATCGTGTGAGCCGACAATGTGTTAATGTTTAATCAATCCCTTCATACGTCCGATAATTTCCTCAGAATTCTGTTAGACCTCTCGGCCACCGAGGACCCTCCAGCGGTGTTGGGGAGCGGCAGAGAGTATCACAGTCGCTTGATGGGTTCATATCTTTACTACTGTTCATCACCATTCTGTTTTCGCCAATGGGAAAAGACTTTTTTGAGGAACCTATGCACAATTGCATAGATGACTATTGCATAATTTTCGTTTTCAACGACTTAATCATTCTCCTGTCATCAGAATGTACACCTCCCATTCTCTGCTCGAACTGGGCTGCAAGGCGAGGTGCGTATATCTTTTGACCCATTACCCAACAGCCACGGCTGAGTTGGACACAATATAAAAGCTAACCAGGACGTTTCAACACGCGCTCTTATCATATACCTGAGCGCCAAACTTTCACTAATATGCTTCTACAAGGTATGCCGGATTCACTTTTCATCGCTTTCGTATAGAGATAAATGCTTTCTGAGCCAATCATAATTGATAAAAACTGGATGCGTCCACGTGCCAGGTTTTCCAGAGGGAAGTTATAGCTCCGACAATGGAGATGGGAGAACGAGGAACAACGATGTATCCGATGCAACCAAATCACCGAATGTTAAATCTTACACAGGACCGTATACAGCCTTATTGATCTTTGCTCCTGAAAGTATTAATGGATTATGGTGTCATCCTATGCAACATAGGGACGAAACGAAAGTTAAAAGGTACGCGTATTATTTTTTTAAATCATGAATAAATGGTATTCATTATGTAGATCTAAGTTTGTTAAAACCGGAAGCTACAAATGAGGAAATTTATGTGAAGCCAACTGCTGATATTTGTCCCAAGGGCCAGTAATTAAAATGGATAGTCCAATCAAAATAAATGTTCACTTTCTTCAGAACGAACTTGACATTATGTGAATAATCATTCTGGCTACAGGCTATATCATGTGAATGATGATGATGCGTATATTCAAAATGGAGATAACGATTAGTGGTCTGGAGCCTGTAAGTTCTTTTAATACCATTGTCGGAGCTAGAATTTCCCTCTGGAATATTATCGATTATGATTGGCACAGGAAGCGTGTGAGTATATTGTGAATGGCGACCAGGGGTCAACTTGGATTCCAGCTTTTCCACATTTTATGGCTTTTTTCTTCTGGATTGAAATTTCTATCTTCGACCCGGCGCTCACAATCAAATTTTCTTCAACAAATATAGGAACGAGATAGGCATGAAGGCATGGTCGCAAATCTTCCGTAAACTCCGTCAAATTGGTAAAACAAAAAATTGTGTGTTCGAGCCTTTTTACTTAACTCGAATTTCGGGAAAATTTCGAATTGATGTCATTTTGGCGCATCTAGAACTTCCCTTATATGCTTTCTAATTGTATGTTTCTATGTTTTTCATCGCATTTGCAGAATTTTGTTTCTCTGTGAAAAGCAGAATCGGTTAATTCGAAATGGGGTCTACGGTGTGTATTCTGAAACATTTGCTAATTCGAGCAATTCTACAGCATATCTAATGACTTCATGCTTATATTCAGCCATTCGTATGATTCTCCATCACGAACATCATGGGTAAACTTCCCGGAATATCAGCCTCAGATCCGATATTTAGTAGTTAGCCATCATCAAGTAAAGGGTATATTGGTCAAAATAAGATTTTCCAACAACATAGCTTATCGTTCCAGTCTAAGTTCAAGTCCCTTCACATAAACTTATACGTGAAGTGTCATGGGTAAATTAAAAATGGTGGACATAAGGGTTCATATCAGATTTGCCTTTTCGTTATTTCACGTCAGTAGTAGGGCCAACGGGAATAGACTCACCTTTTCCAGGGAGGTAACTCTTGCATCCGACAGGGGGCGCCACCAGTTTATGGATTGCATCAGCATTGGCTGGATGCCAACATCCGGATTTGGATTGCATCAGCATTGGCTGGATGCCAACATCCGGGTTCCGTTGTCACGCATCCAATTGGCTGAGTGCGAAGTTTTATATGGGCCGGGTGCCCATTGGCTGGGAGTCAATTGGCTCAGTGCCAAGTTTTTCGCTATAAAAAGGGGTTCATTTTGCAGTTCGGTACCAACATTCTCACTGGCCATCCGAACTAAAAAAAACTTTTGCCGGGGGAGGTAACTCTTGCATCCGACAGGTGGCGTTGTAGTGGCGGTTATGGATTGCATCAGCATTGGCTGGGTGCCAAGTTTTGACCACTATAGGTCTGGCAACCTTTGACCTTGTATTCCTCCGCGGTGATGCGGTCATGTCTGGCGGTGATGCGGTCACGTGAGAAAGCCTCCGCGGAGAAAAAGTAGTCCCCAGACATCAAGTACGCTGCATGGTCCGATTGGGTCGTATGAGGTATCCATGTGAAGCATTCGTAAAGAAGCATCTGATGGGCTGGGTGTGGAGTTGAAATATCGTCATTCTGCGCATGCGCGGTGGACAAAGGGTATGGAAATATACGTTTTGGGGTCTAGGGCAGCCACTTATGGTCCGATGGATTTGAGTGAGGTATCAATGTGGAGCCTATGTGAGGAAGCATCCGATGGGGTGGGTGTGGGGTTGGAATATCGTCATTCTGCGCATGCGCGGTAGACCAAGTTTATGGAAATAGACGTTTTGGGAACTAGGGGAGCCCCTAACGGCCCGATAGAGTCGTATGAGGTATCACTGTGAAGCCTATGTGAGAGGCATCCGCCTGGACTAGTGGCTCGGGCGTTGTCAACACTCTGCGCATGCGCAAACAGGGAATTGTGTGAAAAGGGTATGGAAATAGACGTTTTGGGGTCTGGGTGGGCCACTAGTGGTCGTATGGAGTCGTATGAGGTATCAATGTGAAGCATTCGTAAATGAACATCCACCTGGACTAGTGTCTCGGCCGTTGTCAACATTCGGCGCATGCGCAGACAGGGAATTGTGGGAAAAGGGCATGGAAATAGACATTTTGGAGGCTATTTGGGCCCCTAGTCGTCCGATGGGATCGGGTGAGGTATCGTTGTGAAGGATACGTGAGGGGGCATCCGCCTGGGCTAGTATGAGGTGGAACTGACGTCATTCTGCGCATGCGCAGTAGACAAAGTGTGTGGAAATAGACGTTTTGGGGTCGAGGTGGGTCCCTAGTGGTCCAATGGAGTTGAGTGAGGTATCATTGTAAAGCAGTCGTGAGGGAGCATCCGCCTGGACTAGTGTGTCGTCCGTGTTCGACATTCTGCGCATGCGCAGACAGGAAATTGTGGGAAAAGGGTATGGAAATAGACGTTTTGGGGTCGACATGGGCCACTATTGGCCCTATGGAGTCGTATGAGGTATCAATGTGAAGCATTCGTGAAGGAGCATCCGACGGGATGGGTAAGACGTGTAACTGACGCCATTCTGCGCATGCGCAGTAGACCAAGGGTATGGAAATAGACGTGTTCGGGTTTAGGTGGGCCACTATGGGTCCGATGGAGTCGTATGAGGTCTTATTTTGAAGCTCTCGTGAAGGGGCAGCCGTCTGGACTAGTGTGTCGTCCGTGTTCAACATTCTGCGCATGCGCAGACAGGGAATTGTGGGAAACGGGTATGGAAATAGACATTGTGGGGCCGACATGTGCCACTATGGGTCCGATGGAGTCGTATGAGGTCTTATTTTAAAGCTCTCGTGAAGGAGCATCCGACTGGACTCATGGTTCGTCCGTGTTCAAGAGTCTGCGCATGCGCAGTCTGGTCGTAATATAGAAATATACACATGGGCGTGTGTTTGGGGTACTAAACCCCATATGGGTCCATGGTTGAGGTTTGGTGATGCGGGTTCTGCGCAAGTGTGTGTGTGACGTCACTTCCGGTTTCACTAGTTCCAATTTTTCCTTAGCCTAGCGTTTATCCATTCTTCCGAAGCATCCATGTATAGAGGAGGGTCTCCGACAATATTACCATCTATTTACCTATGTGAAATGGCCATTGGGGAACCCTCAGTTTTCCACAGAACCGTATTGGCACGAAAAAAACTTAATAAATATAATAAACTTAATCTATTGGTGTTGGACGAGTCTCCACTCGCCGTCTTCCTGGTCTTTACCCACACCTCGAACCTCACTTCACTCCACCTGTTGCTCTTGTAACTTGTAACTTCTCGTCAAAATATTTGTGCTGGAATGCCCACTCTTAACCTAGACCAAAACATGTACTTGGTCTGTGGGCTGATTTCATTGGCTCTCTATTTTACTGCAGTGCTCTTGCATTGTTTTCTAGGCATTGATGGGTTACATTTGATCCCATCCTAGGCCACTGATTGGCTATTTTTCTCAACCCATTCATTGACTGAATCCCCACATGTCCCACTTTGGGCAGTCATGCTCACACAGAAAACACGCAAGACAGATTTTTGAGATCTTCATTCAGTAAACAACAACAACGTGAGAACAACCACGTGAAAAAAACTGAAGCCCGGAACAGGGGGCTTTACGTGAAAAAATTTAAGCCCAGAACGGCAGCCCAGTCATATACGGGTACATCTCGGTCCTCGGCCTTGGGGTACTCGTCAAACATGTGGACGGTCGTCTGGAATGTCCCCGACATCGATGGTACAGGTAAAACAAGCAATATTGTCCGCACACACTACTGGTCAGGCTTTGCAACGTTTTGGTATTCCAACACCACGTCTCTGTGCCTTGATCCATGAAGTCTGTTAAATCGTAATGGAGGGGTGGTAGGCCGTACGGGTCAAAGTATTCGCCCTGCTCTTCTGTCAAGTACACGGCCACCCAGTGTTGACCGGGTCGATCCATCGGGTCTGTATTCAGGACGTAAGCAGTAGGATACACACGGTCTAATGGGAACACGTCTCGGGCGAACACTCCTTGAAAAGCCATGCGTGTCCCTGGATCATTCTCCACCACGGTGGTTATCTGGTCTGTATCCATTTTAGGTGGCAAAGTCACACAGGACGTTACGGCTTTTATCGATTTGAATAATGTTGTCAAACTCAGCGTAGCAAATCACATTGATGGTTTTCGGTAAAGGTGTCCCGAAATGCAGTTCCAAGCGTAAGTTGCCTTTCTTGACGAGACTCAGTTGATGATCGTTGTCTAAGGTGGGAGTCAGATCGAATCAGAACAATGTGTATCCTTTGCCGAAATCGTCTCGACTGATCATATTTCCCACGTCTTGGTTGATTTGGCCAGTTGCTGTGAAGAGGTTCAGATAGCTCCGGATGTAATTGGCCGTTCCAAAGTTAGGTTGTAAAGGCCGTGCGGGTACCTGTTGGCCATCCACATGCAGGGCCACGAAATTGATGTTGAACGCTTTTAGGTTGAACGGATTCCTCGAGAGAGTCCCATTATAACTGACGTTCTCCACACAGGCTAGGGTTAAACGCTTTAGCAACTCCCCCAGGAACAGGTTTTCTTGATTGACAATCATATTCCCTTTAGGTACGGAAAAGACCTTGGTCTGTACTCGTCGAATCGGGTACTGGGCTGGGTTTTTCTCCAAGGCTCTGATGTGCCCCAACTGTACACCTGGGCTCGGTTTCACTTTGCGTACAAACAGACTGGCCTCTTGGATGACGATGTTATACTCGAGGTCCTCACTCGGGGCCATCAAGGCAAACGCAGGCGTTGCGCGCACTAGTCGTATTTTGACAGGTACTCCATTCAAGAGGTATCGGTCCTGCATGAATAAGTCCGCATGCAGACGTCCCATCATATCGACCGATTGACTTTCTGCTGTGAAATCCACTCTCTCCGTATAGCCGTCATTATCAGGACTCGCTTCCATCTTGCCTGGGGTATCTCGGTAGAACAACGCGGCTGTCAAATACGACTTTTTAGCGTCACGCCCGTAGGATAACAGTGTTTCGATGTAGGCTCGGTACGGGTACGTGTTCGTTGAGGCGCTCACCAGTTTATCACGGACGGCTATATCCACTTACTGGAATAGCGAATGAAGCCCGAGATTCACTGGACCCACGGGTGCATCTGCTTTGAGGACAGACCCATCTTTATTGGTGATTTTAGCTTTCACATATAGGTACGTATGGGCTAAATCCAGGTAGGTCGTGTCTGCGTTGGTGATGGTGAATTCAATGGGGCCTGTGGCTGTAATACTGGAAAGGGGGAGATGTTCCACCCATTGACCCTCTTCGGCACTGGTCTGAGTAGGTGGGACGGTCCATAAATCAAATTCACTGTTGGTAGAAGGACACGACTCGGCGTGGATGAAAGCCATATCCTGGGTCTTCGATGTGCATCGTCGCTGGGTCGGTCGTCGACTGGTGCGTGGTCGCGGTGGTGCAGGTCTTTTATTCCCTACGGTGCGTTGTGCTTTGGCGACCAAGACGCTTCCTGCTTCTTTGGCTCGGTGTTTCAGTGCTTCTTTGGGTGCCGCACCGCCCAAGACATCACCCGCGACTTGCAGTCCACTGCGTACCGCTTGTTTGCCGATCGCTTTGACCCCACGCGTCACCAAAGGGAGGAACGTTTTGACGATGCTCCCGAGTATGTTCCCCAGCCCATGTCCTCGTTGCATGCGTGTACCTGCAAAGATCGGAAAGCTACCCCCGACCTGTTGGGCATAATAGTCCATATAGCTGCGTGCATCGCACTCGTAAGGCACCTTCATTATGCAAAGTGAACCGCTCGGACTTGACGGAAATGAAGTGTCAGCACCACTTTCCCACGCTCGACTGCGATCGGTTGACCGGTGTCGTCTCTTATATCGTTGACGATGGAGCTAATATCGGTCTGACTGACGGGTAGATAAACGATGTGCCTGAAACTGTGGGTGACTTGAGCTCCATACTTGCCTTTCACCGGACAGACGCGTAGTAGAGGTACGTTGCTGTCTCCGACAATGTGTGCATCGACCACGTCTGAGTAGATGTACAGGCCATACATACCACCACGCATGTCCATCGGGATGTGGCCTATCTCGCCGGTGGGGCCAGCGTACCCCTGTAGATCGAGACCCAGCATTTGCTGTAGGGTAGGACTGATTTCGACACTCACGTTGGGGCTGAGAGTGAGACTGGCCTTGTCGTTGTGTGCGTTGTAATCGAAGTCCACATGATTTTTGAAGAGGAAAGTTTGTATGGGTTGTGAAGTATTCGTGACGTCCCATAGAGACTTATAATGCATCAAACTTCTCAGCCCACCCATGAACTCCTTGGGAGTATCGTAATGGCCTTCGGGTAGGGTGAGTCGGGTTTCTTGTCCTTCGTAGGTCACCTCGTACCACACTTCACCACCTCGCACGTTGTACCACGAGTAAGGGTATTGGACATCCACGAGTCCGCATTCCCAGCATCCAGGTAAATGCAACAGTTGCGGTAACTGGGTCACGTACTTGGTCAAGGTGTTGTCAGGAAACACATCAGCCGAGCTGTTACTGGGTAGGGTGAGATAAAACATGACGACTGAGCTTTCCTGCTGCTGCTGTTGGTTTTAATACTTCTCCCAGCCCTTGGGCGCTAATCGTCGTGATGGTCGCGGTGACTTAGATCTTGGTGGTTGCAGGGGGTGGTGTGGTAAAAGGGGTGAAAAAGTAGGTGCCCGACGTGGTGGTGTTTTGAGGGGTGACTCCGGTTCCCACTCGGCTTCCCAAGAAGGTTGTGGAGTCTGTCGTAGTGCGTGCACCGGCAATTCACGCTGCATCCAGGCCCATCGCTGGGGGTTCCCCACTAATTCCTGTGGTACATGCATGTCTTCAATCCTTGAGCGAAGACCTCCCATCCTCGAGGGTTCGTGTGCGACCTGCGTTGACGCATCATGTCATTCACTAAATCCGTCATGTTTCTGTACCAGTAGTTCACCTTTATCATTTCAAGTCATGTTAGGATTCTGTTTCATCCGTTGTAATACCAGGCCAGCTTGCTTCTTGAACGATGCAGGTACACTCTTCAGGACTTCGTCTTCGACCCACTGTGGGGCTGTGGGTGGCACCCCTGGTAATGGCGGCTGGTGGAGCGGTGCTGAGGTTGGTGGTGGTGGTGCTGCTGGGGTAGAGAGGGTTTTGTATTGGTCCATGAACGTCATGTACCGCTGAAGCGTTTCATTGTACTGTTGTACTTTCTCACTGTCGCTTAATCCCGGTCGTTGTAAGATCTGACGCATCTCTTCATCGAGTGTGTTTATCGTCTTCACCGTAGAGGGTACGGGGTTCGGTGATTGGAGGTTTTGAAGGAGCCGAGGTTCGACGAGGACCATTTTTTTCGTGTGGTTCATTGTCGGCCGAACAGTCCACCCAATACTGGACCCAACACGGAAGCAGCCAACGGTGCTAAGATGGCCCCGAGAAAGCCGCCTTGCTGTAACGCCTTTTTCTTTTGTGTTTGAGAGACTCGCTTCTGGACTAAGGTTCGCAGACCTGTCTTATGCTTGGCCAACTTCGCCTTCTGAGCCGGAGTCAGTGGTACGTTGCCTTTTAAGATATTGAGTCCAATCTCACACAGACAGCACACGAGAGTAGGGTCTGCGCCGTGTACAATGGTTCGAACCAACTCGGGTGGGACCGTCTTCAATACACGAAGCGTCGGAGCATGCTTCCGTACTCGAGCAGACATCATGTACAACTGATGCTAGAACCCACAACCCTGCCCTTTTTATTTACCTACCTCGTGAATATTGAACAGAGACAAAAGTCAACCATGATGTTGTATTAATTCTTTTATTATCCCCAACATCAAACACACACCCCAGCTGCGGGGGAGCCACTGTGGGTGTGTTTACATTATTTTTGCATGTACACGTGGTGGGTCTCTCCGGAAAAGATACCGGTCCGTAGTCGAAGGTGGTCGGGGGTGGCTTGCTTCAGGTCGAAGAGCATATACCCGTGATGAGGGGTTGTCGCATCTTTAAAGGCTTCCAACGCAAACGTAGTACGTCCAGGGTACATCTGTCTCGCCAGGTGCAGCACTTGAGTGGTATCTCTCGGGTTTTTGAAGACCACCAGGTAGTGGGCATTTAAGCTGATGTTCCGATGTTCTTTGGTTTTACTGAACAGATTCTGCACAATGTAGATGATGCTGAGACGTCGATGACGGCTGCCTTTGGTAAAGAGTTGGGTGACCCGCGCATCCGTCTCCGCCATGAGATCATCCAGAACCACCAAGGTGTCCGGTTGCAAATCGGCCAGGTTGGGTAGCCCTTCCACGAACGTGATGTGGGGCATTGCTGTATACCCCGCCTGCAATTCTCCGTAACACCACACGACTCGGGCGATGGGTGGAGTAATCATGCTGTCGGTGTGTTCGAGGAGCTTCCTGACGAAGTGCGTTTTGCCGGAACCCGTCGGTCCGGCGATGACGCAGGTGAAGGGATGTTGCCACCGGGGATCCATGGTTGGAGGTGTATCCGCTGTTGTGGTAACCCACTCTTGTAAATTTGGTACGAGTGAACTGGGGTCGTCGGTGCGTCGAGCTTTGGTACCGTTGTCGATGGGCGTTCACTGTGAGTGATGAAATCCGGTGGATTTTCAGACGTAGTGGGTGCACTTGGTGTAGGTGTTGACTCTATACTCGGTGTAGCCTGCACACGTGATGTGTTGGTGATGACTGGGCTCGTTTCGGTCACGGGGTTGACTGATGCTATCTGTAGACTGGTTTGGCTGGCGGCTGGTGGATGTCTTTGGTGGGATGAGTAGAGTGCTGAGAGAGGCTACGTCGTAAAACACACCTCCGTACAACACACTCAGCAGGGTTAGCAATATCACTACATGCCACGTCGACGTTCGGTTTTTAGGATGCGTTCCACCGTGTAGTAGTCTTGCTTTGTTTTTACAACAGGTTGTAATTCCAGCTCGTAAAACGTCCCTAGCAACGGTTCCCCTTGAAGATCTTCCAGTTCATAGACTCGCCGCTGTCGGGGTAGGCGCCGTTTAATCAGGAAGTGCTCATCGCTCCAGTTGGGCAAGTAACTTTTCTCGAACTTGCCCTTGATTTTCTGATCCGTACAGGGTCCCCGACCTTGAACTCCTTCTTCGGCATACGCTGCGATTGTATGGGGTACAAGACTCGCCGGACTTGGGCTTCATTGCGTTGGGTCACGATAATGGGGGCTCTCTGTATACTCCGGTGATAGGCTCGATTGTAACCACTGACAAGTTTCGGAAGAACATCGATGTACCGCCTTGTATTCTTATAGGTTAAATATTTATACATGCGGCCTTTGAAAGTCCTGTTGAACCTTTCCACAACAGAAGCCTTGGTCTCGTTGTAGGTATGAAAGAAGAAGACCTTCTGTTTCTTGAGAAAGGCTTGGAACGGTCCGTTGAGGAATTCCGTGCCTTCGTCGGTTTGCAAATACAAGGTCTTGAAGATGTCCTTGAACGCCGCTATGAGATTTGCCCCCGTTTTCGTCCGGATGGGTACCACCCACGCATACTTTGACAGGATATCGATGCACGTCAAGGTATACCGATTCCCATCGTTGTGTTTGGCAAACACGATGACCCGGTTCCGTAGAAAATGGCGGCGGGTAGCTCGATGTAAGGTATAGGTGTCTTGTTTTTTTAACCAATCTCGGACTTGGCCCATTGTATCCCCTGGGGTTTGACCGCTCGATAGAGAGCCGACAATGCACTATAGGCCGCCGCACTATCGGGACTGTATTATAAGTTATCCAACACCTTCTCCCAGCGCTTCATGGTGACAAAATGATAATGGACCCGGGGAGTATGGTTTATTTATAACGAAGTCTGATGTTCGGGTTCTACCACCGTTGTATATATCCTAGGTTGACTGAGTCTAGCCGGATAATCAATGGCATCGTCGTCTGGTTCATTGCTAGAAATTTGTTCATTGAATTCAGCCAGCGCGTCCTCAATAGCACGAGACCACCCCAACTGAACAGCTGACCGCTCGTCCGATGTAAACAGCTGGTCCACAATAGGCACCACTTTCTCCAAGGCCGTCCAAAGATCGGGGTCTAGGGTGAAGCTTTGCGTAGGATTGTGGTAAGGCCCCACACGGGCAAAGAAGGGTCCACGGTATACGTAGTTGGCGTTCTCGATGTGGATGAGGTCTCCGTCGAGCTCACCGCTCAACACCCGTTTAAATTTGGTCCAGCCATCACTGTGTAGGGTAACGGTAGTCGATACGGTCTCAGGGTCCGACCAGCAAACTTGACGGTCTCCCACGATGGTGACTTTATCCTCATAGACGTGTAACCCCACCTCAGGGCTGAGGGGAAGAACGGCTCGTAGGTCTGGTGACATGGTTGACGAAATGCCGAATGACATACACGCTGACTGTCTCTCGTATTTATGGCGAAGTCCCACTGTCATTGTCACAGCGTTAGGGTCAATAGGGTAAAAACCAATGCGAGGCCAACGAGCCGTCGGTGGTTCCGGCGTGAGCGCTGCAGAGCCCGGGCATCAAGGATGAATGTCATAGTCCAGTGGTGGTGGGTGATAGCACACCCCTCCATCGAGTCCACTCTCTTGAGGACCGCTTCTGTGAACACTTTTAGGATCTGGCGTCGCCCCTCGTTGTCGTCGTCATCTGCTAACATGGATCGAACCACTGCGCTGTAACCCGTGAGTGAAATAACCACGGTCGCATGCTGTAAATTGCGAGCCGCATAGGGATAGGTGTCCGTCATGGCTCTGCAACCGTAGGAATGGAGGTGTGGGATCCAGAGCAGTGTGTTTTATAGATCCTGTCACACATGCGCGCCTATACGTAGCTCTACGGGATACATGCATTCCATACATGCGGTGGGAAACCCGGATGTTGAAAGTCAGTACATGCATAAGGTCTAAGGAAAATTGGAACTCTTTTTTGTTCGGAGGTAGTTTTAGTGAAATCGGAAGTGACGTCACACACACACTTGCGCAGAACCCGCACCACCAAACCTCAACCATGGACCCATATGGGGTACCCCAAACACACGCCCATGTGTATATTTCTATACTACGACCAGACTGCGCATGCGCAGACTCTTGAACACGAACGAACCATGAGTCCAGTCGGATGCTCCTTCACGAGAGCTTCAAAATAAGACCTCATACGACTCCATCGGACCCATAGTGGCACATGTCGGCCCCACAATGTCTATTTCCATACCCTTTTCCCAAAATTGCCTGTCTGTGCTTGCGCAGAATGTTGAACACGGCGGACACACTAGTCCAGGCGGCTGCCCCTTCACGAGAGCTTCAAAATAAGACCTCATACGACTCCATCGGACCCATAGTGGCCCACCTAGACCCGAACACGTCTATTTTCATACCCTTGGTCTACTGCGCATGCGCAGAATGGCGTCAGTTCCACGTCTTACCCAACCCGTCGGATGCTCCTTCACGAATGCTTCAGATTGATACCTCATACGACTCCATAGGGCCAATAGTGGCCCATGTCGACCCCAAAACGTCTATTTCCATACCCTTTTCCCACAATTCCCTGTCTGCGCATGCGCAAAATGTCGAACATGGACGACACACTAGTCCAGGCGGATGCTCCCTCACGACTGCTTTACATTGATACCTCACTCAACTCCATTGGACCACTAGGGACCCACCTCGACCCCAAAACGTCTATTTCCACATACTTTGTCTACTGCGCATGCGCAGAATGACGTCAGTTCCACGTCATACTAGTCCAGGCGGATGCCCCCTCAAGTATTCTTCACAACGATACCTCACCCGACTCCATCGGACGTCTAGAGGCCCAAATAGACTCCAAAATGTCTATTTCCATGCCCTTTTCCCACAATTCCCTGTCTGCGCATGCGCAGAATGTTGACAACGGCCGAGGTACTAGTCCAGGTGGATGGTCCTTTACGAATGCTTCACATTGATTCCTCATACGACTCCATAGGACCACTAGTGGCCCACCCAGATCCCAAAACGTATATTTCCATACCCTTTTCCACAATTCCCTGTTTGCGCAGGTGCAGAGTGTTGACAACGCCCGATCCACTAGTCCAGCGGATGCCCCCTCACATAGGCTTCACAGTGATACCTCATACGACTCTATCGGCCCATTAGGGGCTCCTTTAGATCCCAAAACGTCTATTTCCATAACCTTGGTCTACCGCGCATGCGCAGAATGACGATTTTCCAACCCCACACCAACCCCATCGGATGCCCCCTCACATAGGCTCCACATTGATACCTCACTCAAATCCATCGGACCATTAGTGGCTGCCCTAGACCCCAAAACGTATATTTCCATACCCTTTGTCCACCGCGCATGCGCAGAATGACGATATTTCAACCCCACACCCAGCCCATCAGATGCCCCTTTACGACTGCTTCACATGGATACCTCATACGACCCAATCGGACCATGCAGCGTTCTTGATGTCTGGGGACTACTTTTTCTCCGCGGAGGCTTTCTCCCGTGACCGCATCATCGCCAGACATGACCGCATCACCGCGGAGGAATACAAGGTCAAAGGTTGCCAGATCTATAATGGTCAAAACTTGGCACCCAGCCAATGCTGATGCAATCCATAACCGCAACTACAACGCCACCTGTCGGGTGCAAGAGTTACCTCCCCCGGCAAAAGTTGACCTTTTTTAGTTCGGATGGCCGGTGAGAATGTTGGTACCGAACTGCAAAATGAACCCCTTTTTATAGCGAAAAACTTGGCACTGAGCCAATTGGCTCCCAGCCAATGGGCACCCGGTCCATATAAAACTTGGTACCCAGCCAATTGGATGCGTGACAACGGAACCCGGATGTTGGCATCCAGCCAATGCTGATGCAATCCAAATCCGGATGTTGGCATCCAGCCAATGCTGATGCAATCCATAACCTTGAGCTGGTGACGCCCCCTGTCGGATGCAAGAGTCACCTCCCTGGAAAAGGTGAGTCTATTCCTGTTGGCCCTACTACTCAAGTCAGTTTCGGAGCATCTTTTATTATTTGTTTTTGTTTTTTGTTTTTTACCCCAAACTACACAGTCATCAAAATCAAGCTTTTTCATATCACATATCGTTATTTCAGGATCATCATTTTGGGTTAAATTCATCTGAGTAGCTTCGTACCGAGGGTACATAAGATATGGCAATCATATGCGGTCCTTTGAAATTAAAATTGTTCGATGATTTCCTTCAAAATATGTCCATTTGGCTTGCTGCAGAACACTCAAAACTGATTTATTTTCAACGTGACCATATTTAATTATTCTGAACAGTTTCAGAGAACAAAAACTTTAAGAATATAACAAATTGTAAAAGATATCGACCTGGAAAAGTTTGTGTGCGTATAACGTCACTGTGTCGTCATCTGGACATCTAATTCGAGTTTGATTGCACATCTGGTTAGAATAATAGTTAAATATATATTTTGGGGAGTGAACGATAACAAAGATATTTTAGCTGGAATACGGCCTTCCTACACCGGCAGTTAGCCACACAAATTACCAGGTTTATTTGGCATTAAGGATAATTACCAGTTTTTGGCACGATTATTTGAGGGACATCGGTTTGTTATATAAATTTTAATGTATGTACATGTTTTTTATGCATTAGTTTACTGAGTTATTAACTTGAATGCTTATAACCTAATTTCTCTCTCTCTCTCTCTCTCCCCCTGTCTCTTAAGCTCAATAAAGATATTCTGGTAACAAGTAGATTCGGATTCATCATCCTCGAATTACATCGAAACCACTATTTAACAGCTTGTAACACGAAATGCCCCAACATTTTTTCTAGGAGCGTTTTTCTTAATTTTTCATCTGTCTATCTGGTTTGTACCAAATGTTAAACCTCTCTCTATATAGATATATATTATACATATATGGATGCAGTAGTTTTCTTAATCATTTTTCCAGGGATACTAACGTGGGCCACAGCCCGCCCATTCATTGGACAATAGTGGGAGTATACTATTCATATTTGAACCATCTGTGCCACTAATTCATTGTACAATTTCGTAGAAAATCATCCCTGAACACTAAGGATACCAGAGCGTTACACGACCATTCAGCAGAATGATTTATACTAATTCTGTCAATTTATACTTTTGTCTGCTGTATCCTGTATTTGCCATAATATACTTTGATCTACGTGATAATTCTCACATTTGCTTAGTTACCACAGAATAAGTAGGCACATTGTTTATGTCTTATCTTAATACAAGTTTTTTTTCATAATTAGATAGTTGGTATAGTTGGTGATGCTATTCTGTGAAATTTGGGTCCGTTCTCCTGAATAAACTGCTATTCAGGGTTGGGTAGAATACCCCTGATATTAATTTAGTTTTACATAATTAGATTCAGCTACTGGATCCAGTCAGTTGTATAATATCAGGATTGAAAGCCGTCTTATTTAAATGGGCAAATTAATAATGTCAATATAACACGATGTTAAAGGAGTTGAATTAAAATTACAACAACCTTTTCCTTAAGATGGTATTTCCAAGTATCGGACTCAATCGCGATTTTTTGTCAATTTTCTTTTGAAGTAGTAATTTTCTAAGAGAGCTACTTTTTGGAAAACAATCGAATGATTCGCTATTGCGATTGGTTTCCCTGTCTGCATTTCGTTTTCCAATCGGTACAATTCTGTAGAATAAAAACGATAACCCGATGTTTTTATGTTCGAACTGTTTTCTGCTCGATCCAGAAAAAAATAATCGACTGAATAAACAATAAAAAAGACAAAGAATTACAGAGAGAAGAGGTCAACCTGAGTAAATTTCAAGCGTCTGATCCATCATCCATTATTCAGCCATCATAACGCATTGTATATGTGATGTGGGCTTTCTCTTTAAAATACGACAGTGTTGCCCTATAGCGAGCCTTCTCTTGATTCCTCGGCGTCTTGGAAATGTTTGTTTGTCACCACATCAAACGACTCCTCAAATAACAAGCCAACATCGATACAGTATTCACCAGCAGCAGATCCCTTAAAAATCACCTTAACTCTACAGGACGACTACCTTCAACCGACCCTCCCAAGCTCAAGGGAATTTAGGAGAAAGTTACATAGGAGAAACCATGCGACCCCTCAACGTCCGGATCTAGGAACACAACGCCTCCAACGATAAAACAAATGGAAAATCGGCCATCTCTGACCACTTGACGGAACACCCAGGACACCAGATAAATTGACAAAACGTTCACAGACTTTCTATCCACCAGACTGACGAAACAAACAGAAGACTACAGGAAGACATTCACATCAAATGATACAAGCCCATAATCAACCGAGACAGTGGACAGTTTGTACCGAGGGTCTATTTTTTGATTGAAATTGTAGTTTAAGGGCCGCTTCCCATTCGGATTTCGCGGCCCATCAACTCAATGTTTTATTTGGATTTCGCGGTACATTTCTTTGTTTTCTTTTAATATCTTTTCCAGCGCTAAATATATAAATAAATAAATGAATAAATAAATAAATAATGATAGATAACAATGATAGATTAGCAGGAGATATAAATAGAAGTAAATAAGAGTCGCTATGTACAAGTTCGTAAGTCTCTTTCGGGTTTTTTTGGTTAAGCTATACTAGTAAATATGAGTTCACTGTAGGTCTAATCGCGTGGATGATTCCTTTGTCTTGGTACCCCTTTGTACGCACAAAGCCGTCCAGAAAAAACTGGGAGAACCATGGGCGTCTTCAGGATTTTTCTAATCGACTTCCCTAACGACGCCCTTGGGAACAGGGTGGGTTCTTCCAGAAATCTGTGCCTGTAACAATTGCTTGGAGTGTGTATTGGGGCACAGGACGGCAGGTCTACGTCCTATATTATGTGAAAGTCAAAGGATGATATTCTGTGTTGTGGCGTCATTTCGGTGTCATATATAGCGTGTCTGTGTGGTTTAGGATTTGGTATTCTGGTTGCTCAGTTCGGTGGGGTAGCGTGTCTGGCGTGGTACAGGGTCGAGTATTCTGGACGTTCTTGTGGACCGACGATGATGATCTTCATCATGTTCATCTCCATTTGGTGCTGTTTCATAATATTTGTCGTCATAGGTGTTCTGTTTCATGGCTGGTCTTACTCGTGTGTTGTCTTCAGTGTGCTGTGCCTGTATTACAAAGAATAGAAGAGTTTGTAGTTTCTTGTTTTCTGGTGTTATTTTTTGCCATCGACTGGCACTATCGTGATCTAAGTCACACATGATCAATAGCAATAAATAATTAGGTACTAAATATTATAAATAAAAATATTATTATAGTTAAAGCCGATTGTGAATGTTTGATATAACCTCCAGTCTTCTGCCCCTGCATGAAAACCGGACGGTTAACATTCGTTAACGAGGGTTGGAAATAAGGGAACACAATTTGGTCAGAGCTCGTTATTAGGAGCTTTTAATTTGATCAGTGAATTTGTCTATGTTATTGCTATGGCATTTTGATTGGTTAGTGTCCAAATTTGATCAGTCATTTCTGATCACTGACCCTTATTTCCGCCCCTGTAAAATAGTTTTGACTCTAAGCGTGCTACATTTATTCAAATTTGGTCCTAGGTTTATTGGTGTCTTGGTGTAACCATATAGTATTAAATGGTAGAGTGATAGTCAGTCGATTTGATGTAAGCTAGTAAGGTGGAGTATACTTTGTTTGTAAGAGGTGGTTTAGGATTTAATATAGAAGCCAACGACAGAGGGACATTTAAGTTTTTGAGTTCGTTTTCCAGTGTTCGGCGATAGAGGTCATGTTTTGGGCATTTGAGTATAAAATGTTCTATCGTTTCTTCTTCGTTGTTGCATGAAGTGCATAGTGGTGATGTGTTTTTTATTAGCTTAGATAAGTGAGATTTTAGTCCTGTTTTGCCTAGTCTTAATCTTGTGATGATGCGGTCGTCACGTTTACTGTCTAGCTGGAATCCAAAACTCCTTCTTTTCCCCTTATCTAGAATACTATGTAGCCATCTACCTCGGTTTTCTTCGTTCCATTCCTTCTCCCATTTACTATCTATTCTGGTTTTAATGATAGAATTCAGTTCTTTGGTTCCTAGTCCTATATGCACGTCAGGTGCAGTTTTGGTGAGGCTGTCTTTGGCTGTCCTATCGGCGGCTTCATTTCCCCTAACGTCCACGTGGGCGGGAATCCAAGCTAAAATGGCGTCAATGTCATTGTCTCGTATTTGTGTACATAAAATTTCTATTTCGTGTATGAGGTCAGGTCTGCTGTCGGATTTGGAGTTCTTTATAGATACCAGTCCGCTTAAGGAATCGCTAAGAATAACGGTGGAAACAGGTCGGTTCTGAAGAACCCATTCGAGAGCCTTGATTATGGCGACTAATTCAGTGGTATATACAGACATATTGTCTGGTAGTTTGAAACCTTCGTGAATGTCAAGTTCTGGTATAACGAATGCAGAACCTGTATTGAGACGTGTGTTTTTGGAGCCGTCTGTATATATTTTCAAGCGATTTTTCCAATGTGTGTCAATATATTCGAGGGCAGTGACCCTTATATGCTCTGGGTTGTCCTGTTTGGTGATGTAGCTATGTATATTCGTGTCCACGTGTGGTGTGATTAGTTGCCATGGTGGTCTATTGACCTTGTCAGTGTCAGAGATACAAGAGATAGGTATGTCGTGTTCTTGGAATAGCCGTTCTATCGTGTAACCGAATGGTGCGGAGTCTTTTTCCCATTTCCTTTTTAGGAATTCGTATTCGGTTTTTGGGCCAAAAATTTTGTGGCATGGGTGGTTTTCGCCCTTGGCTATTGTTTTCCCTGCATATTTCATTGACAGCTCTTCTCGTCTTAAATGTAAGGGTTTTTCATTAGTTTCTATTTGTAGACTACATAATGGTGTTCCTTTGAACGCCCCGGTGGCTATTTTTAATGCCGAATACTGAATGCTGTCTATTCTTTTCAAATGGGTCTTGCATGCTGATTGGTAAGCGATTGAACCATAGTCTATTTTGGATCTGATGAGTGTTTGATATAATTTGATTAAGCTATGTTTATTGGCCCCCCAGTTGGTACCCGATACGCACCTCATAAGGTTCAGGTCCTTGTTACACCGAATAATTAATTGGTCGATGTGGTCTTTCCAAGTGAGTTTTCGGTCGAAGATCATTCCTAGGTATTTGACACTATTCTTAAACTCGATTTTCTGGCCTCCTAGTGATAGCGTGATGTCTGTGTTTTGTTTATTTGAGAATAGTACACCGGTAGTTTTGACAGCTGAAAATTTGAATCCCCATTTATCGGCCCAGTCGCTGACTGTATTTAGTACCTTTTGCATTATACTTGTTAATTTTTTTATCGAGCCAGCAGATTTCCACATGGCAGCATCATCAGCAAAAAGTGATTGTTCAATTTCAGGATGTTTTGTGTCAATTTCGTTGGCCAGGCCATTAATCAGGATGTTAAAAAGGGTGGGGCTTATGACGCTGCCCTGTGGGGTGCCGTTATCTAGCTGGTGGTCCATGGACATGGTGTTACCAATACGAACTTTGAAGTTTCGGTCATGAAGAAAATTTTTTATCCAGTGTTGTATCCTGCCCTTAATTCCTAGGTTGTTTAATTGGGTGATAATCCCGTCCTGCCATACAAGGTCAAACGCCTTTTCTATATCCAAGAAAATGCCTAATGTATATTGGTGTTTGGCATTACCCTTTTTGATTGAGTGTTGGAGTCTGGCTATGTGGTCTAAAGTACTTCTTTTTTCCGAAAACCGCTTTGTGTTTTGTTTAACAAGTGGTTGCTTTCCAGGTGATATTCAAGTCTGTTTTTGACCATGGTTTCCATAATTTTGCATAAATTTGACGTGAGTGAGATCGGCCTATATGACTTACCATCTGATGGGTCTTTACCAGGTTTTGGTATTGGGATAACAATAGATGATTTCCATTTGTTCGGGAGTTGTTTGGTCTTCCAGCTCACATTAATTAGTTTTAGGATTAGTTTCTGAGTGGTGTTTGGTAGGTGCTTTAGGATTGAATACCCTAGTTTGTCTTCGCCGGGTGAACTTTCTTTTTTAGAGTGTAAAGCTTTTCTGTATTCATTGATATTAAAGTCTCCGTTAAGGTAGTTTTCTATATAATCATTTGTGTCATTTTCCAGGATCGTTTCTTGTTTGATTTTTCTGAATTCTGGTTTCAGGTTGCTATCGCTACTGTTTGATGCGAATGATTCAGCAAGATATTCTGCCTTTTCGAGATTAGTTCTCTTTGTTTTGTTTAGTACGGGTATTGTGTTAGTTGCTTTCCCTTGAATGCTTTTTATTTTATTCCATACTTTCTTTGAGTTAGTTTTCGTATCTATAGTGTTGCAGAAATCTTCCCAGCATCTTGATTTGGCTTCTTTGACGCTTTTTTCTGCTATTCTTTTCAGTTCCTTATATATTTCATGATCACTCTGGAGCCGGCTTTTTTTGAATTTTCTGAGTGCTTTTTTCTTTGCTGCGATGTTCTTTCCACACTCTTGGTCCCACCAAGGCACTGGATTTTTGTTGGGTCGCTTATTCGTAACTGGAATATGTTTTTGTGCTATGTTTAGAAGTTTGCTGGTTATATTTTCATTGAAAGTCTCTATATCATTACTAACTATATCGTCATGTATTAGACTTTGGCAATCGTTTTGGAGGGTCTATGACAACCATATAAGCTTATATGGAGATTACCTCCGTAACCGTTAATCTTTTCTATTATCCTTTTTAGACTTCTCACATGCAATGTTATTTATCCATGTGTTTATCCCTTATTAATTGTATAATCATAACACATTTAATGGTTAACATTTTGTCACCTTTATCTATGCAGCTACTTCGGATTTAATCTGCAATCACCCATTGTCTATATCCGGTTCAGATGATTAGTGGATTACAATAGACCTACTCACTGTTTAGATTATCCTTTGATATACCTGACAAGACTCGCTCATGAAGCACCTCTTGTGCTATGATTGTTTTGTGACCTTGTGTGCTACTTATTCATTTGCATAAACATCCTCATCTATGCCACGTAGTTCATTAGCTTTGAAAAAGTTGGAAGTATCTCCAACGAAACGTCAACTCCACAACAATACAGAAGTTGTTATCCATAGAATAGCCTTGTGTTATATACGCCGACTTCTATATGACTATCAAAGGAAATGTTGCATATTGTTGGGAATGATTGGTGATTTATCGTTCTTCAATCGAGTATAGCAACAAAAAATAGCGAATTAAGGAAAACAATTAATAAGAATGCTCCCTAATATTTCTGATTGTTGAGTATTTCACAGGTTTCCATACAAGCGTCTGGTCCGTCATTCATAATTCAGCCGTCGTCCATTAAAGAATATCCGCGTCCATAATCCAAAGACCTATTCCATATTCCATATAACAGTATTAGCACCAAGTTCAAAAAGACAATCATAGTATACAGTTTTCAATGATGCCGGCAAGACATCATGATGTTCCAAAAATATCAAATCCGTATCGCTGATCACTATTCTTAATCCATAATATTCGTATAAAGTCGTCATCTAGAGATTGATGTATCTCAGTCACGCTTTTGATTGTGACTGTTCATATGAGCACCATGAGGATCTTGAAGTGCATGGGTTTCTTGTGTGACGTAGGAACATATAATGACATAACGACAGTTGGTGGCGATGACTTGTGTACGGTTGCATGGTCTTTAACGGACATATATATAATACCCTGAGAAGTACAGATCAAGAATGCAACATATTAAGTAATGTTACGAAAAAATTTGTTTTATCATGGTTTAAGACACATGCATTATCTAATTTCCCTAGTTTATATCTATATTATGACAGTTCCAAGTTGTGCTTATGGCACTTAGCACACACCATAGATTCTATAAGGTTGGAGCACTTAACCTTTAAAACAGTCAATTACGGAACGCGTATAAGCTGTAAAAAGGTTCCTAAACTGTGAACAGTACAATTTTTGTTTCAATATAACAATATGTCAACTCTGTCGGCTTAATATTGTCACAAAGATCATTTGATTTAAGTTTATGCCATGTAAGTAAAAAGTTTCACAATAAACACTATAACGTTATGAAGCTTCCATTGGAATGTTCATCGACTAATGATATCATCATGTAAAAGTGACGTCGTGACGTCATATCCGTGAAGTAGATTTTCGTCTATTTTGTTCAGAACAATTTTACATACTTTCCCTCACATTTATAATCTGTGGAAGATCTATTCTTAAACGAATTAATCGGGTGTGCTTTTGGGGAAAGTCAAAACGAATTGAAAGTCAGCTTAAACAATTTTCTACACACCTTACGATGTCAATTGAATGCATGACTGCATGCAGGTGACTCAGAGTTTGCAATTGGGGAGAACTGAATGATCTGTACATTTCTCCAACACTCTAATGAATTGCTGTTTGTTATTCGATATAGATAAACAGAGTAAAATGGAGTGTAGTGTCGGTGGATTTGAAATGCATGTTCTAGGAACTGAATCTTCGCATGGGTAGCCTTCCTGGTATGATTCAAAATTGTATACATTTCCAAGTTTCGAATAGTTTGTAATAGTTTATTACAATATCGGGGTACATCTTAGGCTCTTAATGGACCTGTTTAAACTGGTATATATCTAAACCACATGTATGCATGCAGCAGCTTTGTGACTCATTTTCCCAGGATATTAGGGCAAGCCACTCCCGTTCTTTGAATGGACAAGTATATAGTATTCATCTTGTGTAACTCGTGTCACTAGTTTATCATACAGTTTCGTAGAAAATCGAAAAAAAGTTTTCCCAGAACACCAAGGATACCAGAGCCTCTCATGCTTCTTACGGCAGAATGACCTACAAGTATTCTGTCAACTCACTTTTGTATTCAGTATTAACATAATACTTTAGTTTAAACAGTATTTTATTTCCATGGTGTAAACATATGCTGGAAATGGGGATTGGTTTAAGTAACTTTATTTGCTCAATGGCAACAGGGAAATGGGGACTGGTGAACAGGCAAAGCCTATATAAACCCCTCTCCCCACATAACACCAGAAAACAAAAAACTACAAACTCTTCTATTCTTTGTAATACAGGCACAGAACACTGAAGAACACAGACGAGGAAGACCAGCATTAAAACAGAACACCGATGACGACAAATATTATAAAACAGCACCATGGTGGACAAGAGTAAAAACAGAAGACGGATGACAATCACAAGAATGCCAACATCGCCGCACAACAAGAAACGTCCAGAAACAGAACACCACATCCTAGACCACACCGACACGCTACCCCATAGATGACACCGAACAGACACCTTAACACAGAATATGTTCCTTTGACTTTCACGCAATATAGGACGTAGACCTGCCGTCCTGTGCCCCAATACACACTCCAAGCAATTGTTACAGGCACAGATTTCTGGAAGAACCCACCCGTTCCCATGAGCGCCGCTAGAAAAGTCGATCAGAAAAATCCTGAAGTCGCCCATGGTTCTCCCAGTTTTTTCTGGACGGCTTTGTGTGTACAAAGGGGTACCAAGACAAAGGAATCATACACGCGATTACAGTGAACTCACAATTACCAGAAAAACTTACAAAAAAAAAACAGAAAGAGACTTACGAACTTGTACATATAGCGATTCTTATTTACCTCTATTTATATCTCCTACTAATCTCTCATTGTTATTTATTATTTATCTATTTATTTATTTATTTATTTATTTATTTACTTAGCGCTGGAAAAGATATTCAATAAACAAAGTAATGTACCGCGAAAGTCAAATAAAACATTGAGTTGATGGGCCGCGAAATCCGAATGGGAAGCGGCCCTTAAACTACAATTTCAATCAAAATACAGAAGATTTATTCATAAATTACACAGTGGTTAGGTCAAGTGTTGTAACTGTAGTGATAAGTGCTGATTTGGTGATAGTCGGTAGTGAATGCTACAGTATATACAAAAGAATAGATAGGCAGAGCGTGCATATATACAAGAAGAAAAAAAAGAAAAAAAATACATACGCCATGCTATTCACAAGTGTGATAAGCCATGAGAAAATAATAAATTAATAAAATATATATTTAAAAGCGACCAGTTCGTCTGATGTAGTCGTGGACAAATGAGATAATATTGCTGTTATAATCGAGGTTTTCATAGGAGTCACCAAAGAGCACGGTATGAATATCACAGTCAATGCCAATTTCATGAAGTAATTGCTCTCTTTGAATATTATATAATGGGCAAACGAAGAAAAAATGGTATGCAGTTTCATACGCATTACCACAGGAGCAGGCTGAAGATGCAGATATGTGTTGGTTGTACATATCAGCCTTAAGCAGACTGCATCCTAGTCTCATACGAGAGTGTATAATTTGAAATTTTCGTTCTCCAAGGTAAAAATGCTTGCCCACATTATGTCCATTGTTATAGTTCCGAGAGAACATTTGTAAGTTGGGGGACGAACGAATATGCAAAGCAATGTCGTTCCATAGGCTGATTCCAGACTGCAGATATAACTAATGCTATACCTGAAAAGACGAACTATACTGTTGATTTGAACTAGCTGACCCAGTTAACCGTTATAACTCATTCGTGATATTGTGTTTGTTGGTTGCCTAGTCACGTTGGCATCAAAGGTGATACTGAGGCTGATAGGATGGCTAAGGCAGCCCTAGATGATGAGGTTGATCCTGTTGGAATCCCATATAGCGATTTCAGACCCTCTATCTGTACTTATGTGAGACGACCGTTTCAGTCTTTATGGGTTGCTGTGAATAATACCAAACTTCATGATTTCCAAAAAACTGTAGGCTATACTCATCTGAACAGCCAGAAACGTTTCGCTCAAACCATGATCAAGCGGCTGTACCATATATGAAACATGATAATACCCGAGAAGGACGAATGCGATGGAATAACGGATATCGAAATATCCAAATATTCCCCTCCGCCAATTGTCCACGCTTGCACAATTCAATCTTCCGAGTGCTCAGAAGGCAACGCGATGTCGCTAATCAAATTTTAAGGTTAAGATTTTTACACCTCCGGTTACTGAATCGATTCGTTTTATTGCGAATAAACAGCAAAATCAACTGCCCTTTATTATTAGAACTAATTTGACAGTCAAAAAACTGCATTGTTTTATTTTATAAAAATAAATTACGTGTTGTTCACTTATTACTCTGATACAGTATAGTCTTCCGGTTAACCTATTCTAAAGCACATACCAAGAATCTAACGATTCATGATATGTGTTGTATCTCAGGTACGCTTTTATTGTACCTGTTCATGTGGCAACTTGGATGATATGACCACACGGCCCCCAGCACCGGCATAAGCGGTATTAGATACAAATCTAGAGAGCTATGATGGAAATGCTCTGACAACTCGTATATTGGTAATTGGTGAGCTGTTTCGCTGTGACAACTCGTACACTGGGATTTGGTGAGCTGCATCATCGTCAGATGAAAATGACGGCATTTAACACAAAAGACTAGTCTGTAAGGCCCGATGTCGACCCAGCATCAACTTTCCACAAATGCCAACATATATCAAAGACCAAAGGGTCTGTACAGGGGACGGGCCTCGGGGACGAAACGTCCACCAGCAGAATCTCGCTATATACAGGTAAAAATTACAACACATATAATATACCCACCTATATGCTGATTTACAATTACAAGCGTCTAGTCCGTCATCCATAATTCAGCCGTCGTCCATTAGAGAATATCCGCGTCCATAATCCAAAGACCTATTCCATATTCCATATAACAGTATTAGCACCAAATTCAAAAAGACAATCATAGTATACATAAACATAGGCTTGTTTCCTGCAAGAGAGAAGCGGTCAACAGTTTTCAATGATGCTGGCAAGACATCATGATGTTCCAAAATATCAAATCCGTATCGCTGATCAGTATTCTTAATCCATAATATTCGTTGTAAAGTCGTCATCTAAAGAATGATGTATCTCGGTCACGCTTTGATTGCGCCTGTTCATATGATTACCATGAGGATCTTAAAGTACATGGGTTGATACGGCCCCTAGCCCCGGGTTAAGCGGAATTTACAATACCTATATGCTGATGATATATTGTGCTGCCAAATTTCACATAGATAATTTTAAAGAGAATTCAAGCAACTCTATAAACAAAGAAACATCCCATGAATGATATATGTTGTATGTAGTAGAGCTAAAGAATGCCTTATGGCTTCCGACACTAATATATCTACTATCAGTTTTCTTGAACACAGATACTATTAATGAACTTAAGACAGTCAATAAGCTCCTGCTGAGGGATTGTGGTATAGTGAGTCGAGAAATCCCATGTGGATACATGTCTGTACGGTATGTGACCTTTAGCATCAATTTCTTGATATAGTTCTTCCTATATCTCTATGAAAATGAAGCGGGCCTTCTCTATCGTCGACAAAAGATATGATTACAAACCCCGGCACACTGGATTATGCATGTCGTCATTAAATGCAATGAAATATACCTGCTCAAACAATATTAAATGCTGCATATTATGGATGTGGAAAAGATTCCAGAGCGTTGACAATAAGTCGCTTAGCGGGACAGGCCTATATTCTGAGTGCACAATGCATTTGAAGAGCCAAAAGTGATACGTGTGATGATTTGTATCTCAGCCATGGTTTTATTGTGGCTCTTCCTCTGGAAACCTTGAATGTCATTACAAGCGTCTGGTCCGTCATTCAAAAATCAGCCGTCGTCCATTAGAGAATATCCGCGTCCATAATCCAAAGACCTATTCCATATTCCGTATAACAGTATTAGCACCAAATTCAAAAAGACAAATCATAGTATACATAAACATAGGCTTGTTTCCTGCAAGAGAGAAGCGGCCAACAGTTTTCAATGATGCCGGCAAGACATCATGATTTTGCAAAAAATATCAAATCCGTATCGCTGTGGATGAAGCCACGGATATATCACATACAGTCAGACAACAGATTTGTCAATGTGTCGGTATATGAGAACACACGGACAAAATAGTAAACAACGGAATTTCGACTATTGTTAGTGACGTCGCAACTGAACTTCTGGAGTGAACGATATCGAAGTCATTCCGCTTGAGCATGTCATCTATAGTTTTATCAAAGACAGGAATATTAATAAGCTTGTAGAAGTATATCTATGTTGGAGAGATATGTAAGAGGTGGAAAAAGTTAAAGGAATAGAAAACCCAAAGGCGATGCTTACTAATATCGAAAGAACTATATCATTAGTATTCGAAAACAAAACAAATCAGCTTTTCTAGTAATTCCGAATGAATGAGAACATTTTGAACATCAAAGCTATTGCCAAGAATCCGTGGAGGTCGCCATTATAACAAGCCTGAGAGCCGTTAGCCAATGAAATTCCTTGAAATACCACCGGACATTATTCCTGTGACGTAGTTGTGCTGTTGGCAGTGTAGCTAATAACATGGAGACCAATTGTAAATTATTGTGTCGATGGCTTTTGACAGATCTGTGGACCTTCCTTTACGCTCCGAGACGATTATGAGGATCGTGATATATGAATGTCGAATTGATATACAGGTTGACATGTGGCATTTTGCATATGATTTCACGAGCTCTCTTTCTGAGACAGGAATATCAGGCCACATCACCCGATAGCAGTAGAAGAAACGCTGCTAATGCTGCCGTTGTTGTTGTTTAATGCTTTACCTTATGGGATAGAGCCCGGATGACAACGTGATTTTTGTCGCAGCGCCATCTACATAAAAACAGTATGGCCATTCAAACGTCACAGTCGTTCCAACATGTCGCAGATCATGAAGTGTAAAAATGTGAACGATAAATCGGTGTTTACTCAGCTGTAGAAATTTGCTAATTTTTCCTACCCGTGTTTTTGGAATCTGATGGCATAATTCTGTCATGCCGAGCACGAGTTTACGCAGAGTTTACTATTCCTTTAACGAAGTTTGGCGACCATATTTCTCCAAAGGAATGTGTCTCTCGGCACGTCACATACAGACTGTAGAATATAAAGGATTCTAGGACGTAGCCTTAGTATCTCAAACTATGTTTATTCATGTGAAGACTTTTAAGTAACCACACTGCCGCTAGCACCGGCTTAAGTGGAATTAGATGCGCTAGCTCGGATAGTTGCGATGACAGATCAGCTCAAATAGCTAACTCATCTCATGTTAGTAGAGGAGTATGGAGGGCCTCTGATGGAGTAAACGCTTCAACATATGATAAACAAGTCAAAATGTAATGCCCGACGTAATGTGTCGTTGGTGGTCCACTTTACTAACTTGATATTTTTGTCTCCCGCCGCAACGCGGCCGGGGACTTTAAAATGGTTCTTGCTTCTTTGTGTCCGTGGATGTCCATGTACAAATGCATGTCCGTGTATGCCTGTCTGAATTTTCCGCAAGCGATAACTTCCAAACGCTTTGCAGGATTCTTCCGAAATTCGGCATACGCATTCCTTGCGACAAGACGCCAATTGGTATTGCATTTCAGCAACATCTGCCTGAAGATGGCGCCACTGGGTCAAAATGGGTCTTGCTTCTTTGTGTCCGTGGACGCCTGTTAGTGATCACGTCCAAACGCTTTTTCGGATTCGCCCGAAATTCGGCATACGCATATCTTGTGACAAGACACTGGTTGCTACTGCATTTCAGCAACATCTACCTGAAGGTGCCGCCACTGAGTTTCGCTTCTTCGTGTCCGTTCCAGTTAAAATGGGTCTTGCTCTCTTTGTGTCTGTGGATGTCTGTCCAAATTCTTCACAGGCGATAACTTCCAAAAGCTTTGTCGGATTCCTTCGAAATTTAGTATATATACTCCTTGTGACCAGACATGGGTTGTCCCCCGCCGCAACGCGGCCGAGGACTTTAAAATGTTTCTTGCATCTTTGTGTCCGTTGATGTCTGTGTACAAATGTATGTCCGCGCATGCCTGTCTGAATTGTCTGCAAGCGATAACTTCCAAACGCTTTACAGGATTCTTCCGAAATTCGGCATACGCATTCCTTGCAACAAGACGCCAGCTGGTATTGCATTTCAGCAACATCTGCCTGAAGGTGGCGCCACTGGGTTAAAATGGGTCTTGCTTCTTTGTGTCCGTGGACGCCTGTTAAAATTTTTCGCAAGTGATAACGTCCAAACGCTTTGTCGGATTCTCCCGAAATTCGGCATAGGCATATCTTGTGACAAGACGCTGGTTGCTACTGCATTCCAGCAACATCTGCCTGAAGGTGGCGCCACTGAGTTCCGCTTCTTCGTGTCCGTTCCAGTTAAAATGGGTCTTGCTCTACTTGTGTCTGTGGATGTCTGTTCAAATTCCTCACAGGCGATAACTTCCAAAAGCTTTGTCGGATTCCTTCGAAATTTAGCATATACACTCATTGTGGCCATTCTCGGTTGGGATAATTGCGTTTCAGTAAGATCCACCTAAAGGTTGTACCACTGGGTCTTGTTCCAATCTTCTGTGCATGTCCGTGGTTTCCATTCAAATTCTTTACAAGCGATAATTTCCAAATACTTTGTCTAATGAGGCATCCCTATGCGTTTGTCAAATTTTCTTCTGTCTTCCGCATCTCGCTGTTAGTTTTGAATTTCATATCGCTTTAAATGAAGGACACCATTTTCTTAAAATTGCTGTTCAGTCCTTCTATTCCGCATCATATTTACACTAAAGCTTTTGCAGGAACCATATTTTATTTCAGAAGTATAATATGAAATAACTGGCGGGAATTGGCGGGGGAATCCCCGCAGTACCGAACTCGTGTTAGTTTTGAATTTCGTGTCGCCTTAAATGAGGGACAAAAATGAGGGACAACATTTCCTTCAATTTTGCTATCAAATAATTGTATTCCACATCATATGATTTACCCTAAAGCTTTTGCACGAACCATATTTTATTTCAGATATATAACATGAAATACCGAACCCTTTTTTTTAAAATTTCGTGTCATCTTAAATGAAGGACAACATTTCCTTAAATTTTGCTATCAAATAATTGTATCTCACATGATTTACCCTAAAGCTTCTGCACGAACCAAAGTTGGGTGCACACTGTGCATATGATCAATTTCTTGAATTGAATTCCATCTTGTGGTTTTTCGGACTGACAGATGATGGCATGCAGTTGTCATTGTGGTTCTTTCATGTACAGTGAGCTTTTTTCTCGGTTGGGATAATTTTTTATGTCTATCTGCCTACACATGACGCTACCTGAGGGTCGAGGTAAAATTGCATTTCCGAACAGTAACTGTTGGACCTTAGTGGATTCTTTTAAATTTATTATGTGGGTGTCTATCCTCAAGGCAGCTTATGGGGCCATGTTAATGATGTTTTACGTTTTTACTTTCTTCACAAATAATGATTGTTTCCTTTACTAAAGATCCAAAAGGCATGCCTCCAATCGTATTCGATCGACTGTATCTAGTTTCTTCAATATTATGCATTCATTGTAACAAGATGTTTATTGCTATTGCGTTTCAGAAAGACCTACCTGTAGGTGGCGCCACTAGGGTTCTTTCCGTTCTTTTGTGCTGCAAGCAATAACTTTGAAACGCTTTGAAATGTCGCTCGAAATTTGGTTTCCGGGCAATAACTTGAGAACTGCTCATCAAATTCTTCCCAAATTAGGCATGCATATACATTGTGCTTTGCCATGAGATGTTGCTTGGGATTGCATTATCCACTTCTGCTCAGAAAGTGACGCCACCTGAAATTTGTTTTTGGCCAATAACTTGAGAACTGCATGGCTCATCGGATTCTTCTCAAATTTAGCATGCATGTACCATGCCAGGAGATGTTGCAGGGGATTGTCTTTCACTCACTTGCACTTACAGGTGGCGCCACCTGGTGGCAAAATCCCAAATTTGTCTCCGGGTAATACCATGACTTAGGATGTCGCTTGAGATTGCATTTCGCCCACTTGCGCCTATAGGTGGCGCCACCAGGTGTTAAAATCAAAATTTCTTTTCAGTCATTAACTTGAGAACTGCTCATCGGAATCTCTCAAATTTAGCATGCATGTATCATGCCAGGAAATGTTGCGTGTGATTGCCTTTCGCTCACTTTTACTTACAGGTGCTGCCACCTGGTGGCGAAATACCATATTTGTTTCCAGGTAATAACTTGAGAACCGCTCGTCAGATTCTTCTTAAATCTGGTATGAATATACCATGACATATGATGTCGCTTGGGATTGCGTTTCGCCTACTTGTGCTTACAGGTAACACCACCTCATGTCAAATCTAAATTTGATTTCGCTTATCGGATTTTTCTCCAATTTGGTATGCAGATACCATGCCATGATATGTCCCTTGGGATTGTATTTCACCTGCTTCTGCCTACTGGTGGCGACACCTGGTGGAAAAATCTTAAATTTGTTTCTGGCAATAATTTGACAACTGCTCATCGGATTCTTCTCAAATTTGGTATTCATATGCCACAAGATGTCACTTGGGATTGTGTTTCGCACACTTGTGCATACAAATCTAAATTTGCTTTCCGGGCAATAACTTGAAGACCCCTTTTCAGATTCTTCCCAAAATTCGTATGCTGATACATGTACCATGTCATGAGATGATGCTTGGGATTGCGTTTCGCCCACTTGCACCTACAGGTGACGACACCTGGTGGCAAATTTAAAATTCGGTTTATGGACAATAGGTTCAGGATGCATTCAGCTTCTCATCAAATTTGGTTTGCAGATAATATGCCTTGAGATGTCACTTGGGGGCGCTTCTCGGTTACACAATTTCATGCTTCACTGCATGGAAACTATATTACAGAAGCAATCAACATTCAGTCAACCGTTCTGAGTTGATTTTAAAGCTTGGGAATGCAGATAGACCCTTCCGCATCCAACGCCTATGAAGTAGCAGTTGCCTCCCTCATGTATATCCCCCGACACCAACAATGCTAAAAAATATTGCTGCCATTTCGGCGGGGGACTTAGCATCCTCTGGCTGCTTGTACAGATACGAAGTCCTAGACCTACCGATTACATGGCCTCGTCCGTTGCCCGCTGTGTGGGAAAAAGTTTGCGTTCGCTCCGCATTACTTCTCTAAATCAAAAATCTCCTTCAAAACTGAGTAGAGCATGTGATTGGTTGGGTAAGAGGTCATCCTAATGAATCTGCATTATATACCGAACATGGTAGTTAAAATCATCTTCGCGAGTCTGCTTCATGGGTGGCCATCAAAACAGAATCTAAACAGCCCAGAAGAGTTATGTCTTAGGAAGATATAAGAAAAAAAAACGAAAAGTAACATTCCGGCTTCCAGCACGCTGGAGTAGATGATAACTGTTCCAAATAATGAAAAACACGACACTTTGAATGTGTGGGTACTAGTAAGCATAAAAGCTCGGGACAGTGAAACTATAAACAGATTTAAATTAATAAAGAAAGATCAGAATGTTCGAGAGGTGGGCGCGTACATTATCACCCCATCTCGGCTGTAAATATAATTATTCTTTCGACTGATTCGCATGTGTGCCAGTGTAGAGACTAAGAATGTCCGGTGGCTGCGATTGTCCCACTCCTATCGTCTAACCAAGCCAGGACACTTTTATTCACATTGGGGACAACTGTTCGTCGTTAGTTGCAATAGAAATGGATATGAAAAGGGATACTAATCAACAGGACATTCTTATCCATCACACCGGCATATTCATACATGTGGTAAACGGAATTATATTCCCTTTCTAAAAAATTACAAACAGTACGTCGATTCAGAGGTGGCTAGATATTAAAGAAAAGGAATTTATAAAACCCTTTAAACCTAGCCTGAACCGATCAATTCTGGGCAATAGATACGGTGTATTAAAAATAGATTCATTTGATTTTGGATATTATGAAAAAACAATTTTTTATGGATATCATGTTCCATAGTTTACCTTCATTGCATACAGCGCAAAATCATACAATTATAGAGAGGGTCTATGCAGAATAAGCATTGAACTTTGGATTTCCTGCCTGATGATTACCTTATAACAGACCACAGGAAGTGTTGAAGCTACTTGCATTAAATTTCAATATACAATAGCTGACAATTTTCTGTCACTGCTAATACCGTAGACAAAATGGCATTGCATGTACTCCATTCACTTCCCTAAATTAACTGTATGTTGTTACTACAATGTACTATACGATAATGTTTTGCTTTAACTTGTACTGTTTATCACCATAAACTACTGTTAAACCTTCGCGTTTGGCATTGTCATTGTCAAACGTTATATAGATGAAATCTCCCGCAGACTTTTTTCACGAAAACGATGACAAAACAAGACGATCTTTTTAAATTCTGAATTGCAATATTCCTGCATTTTTAACGCAACATACAGTGGTGGTGGGAAAATATGTCTGGTTGATCAGGTTAGGGGAAACCTCTCACTAAAATTGGAGGTAAAAAGGTCGTTTTTGATTGATAACTTTTGACTTATTCATCATAACGCTACAAAATCTTCAGGCGACTTACTTTAAATATTGTTACATGCCGGAACAGTGGTTTTCCAATGAATGTGTGTATAGTCTAATTGCTAACAGAGAACAAAACATGTCGTCTATTCTTATGCAAATTAGATAAGACGACAATTTGTTTTTTCAATACCATCCGATGCGGATAAATATATCCATGGTCGCCTATGGCGAATGTTTCTTTTTTCTATATATCAATTAATTTATTAGACAAAAACGACCTTTTTTACCTCCATTTTCAGAGAGAGGTTTCCCTAACCTGTTGATAACGCGATGTTAAAACTTGGAGCCCTTCAATGGCATTTCGTCACGCCCACTAACCACTAACCTTCTCCACAGAAAATGGGATAATTATGACGTCACAGCATGCATTGGTCAGCTGGAAGAATCTTTATGCCAGTCAATCTAGGTATAATAAAAATCCACAATTGATATGAAAAAAATATGCAACACCTTAAAATGGACGATAGTTTGGTAGTTTATGGGAAATATGCATTTTTAAAGGCCAGAAGAAATATCGCATTATATTGACCACGGTGTTCTTATTTTCTTCACAGAAGATGTACAACCAGGTTCAACCTAACATGGTTCCGGTAAGTGACGCAATATCTCCATGGGGGCATTTCAGTTGTCATAACAACTTCCACATATGTTCAGTTCTGTATACCCGAGAGTTCAGAGACACATTTCGAATTATTGACTGTCTTCAATACTTATCATTTCATGCAATTCCTGACAAACCACATATATGTGCACACTACACGAGAGTTCATGGACACATTTCAAATTATGAAGCGTCTTAATAGTATAATTTCTGTGACCGTCTCTGATTGTTTGTTTGATTGTTTGTTTGGTTATTTCTTTAGTTGTTTGTCCTCGCCGTATGACCACGGTTTTGGTCGAAATGTCATGAAACTTCGTAAGAACAGTAATGGGATCACATTTGATTGGATAGCTATGGGACTGGGACAGTTTGTTATAAATAAAAATGAATTCAAAAGGGTTACTCAGCGCCCACAGAGGCCGGTAGCATAAACTATACATGTACACACGGTGAAATTTTCTGTCTATCTGTCGTCATGGACATCTGCTTAGGATAGTATTAGAGGGGGATTCAGAAAGGATGGGGGATGGAGAGTCAAAAGGGGCATGCAACGCTCCCTGGGGAATGAGAACATTAAACCTGTCTGGTTGGTAACGCTACAGTTTTCGTCGATAAATCGCGAAACTTATCAGGAGGGATGTGGGGTCACCTGGGTGACCTAAACGAAACGGGTTATATTGAATAGACCATGATGGCAATTCTTCTTTTTATGCAGGTCCAGATGCAACCTGCCATGGTTCAGGTAAGTGAGATAGTATACTTAATAGGCACTTCATTTGTGGAAACAAATACATGTACAGAATACGCGAGAGCTCGCATTACGAGAGTTCGCGTTTAGCTGCACATTTCAAGTTATTAAGTATTGTGTTATACTTGTACTTCCTCTGCTAGTGTTAGATCTTTTGATGACGTATACTTTGGTATATAAACTGTGAGAAAGTATACCTCCACTAAGGCCTTCGCAGCGCAGGATGTCTCAATATTGATGGTTGTCAAGTTAAATTAGAGTTATCCTCAAAGCTCTTCTAGAACGAGAAGCTTCACCAATTCACACATCATTTTGTATCCTGGTCTGGTCAGAGTTTTTTGTGTTAGGGATCTCATAGTAATATTTTTGAGTGGACCATTTGAAGGAGACGATGTACCTATGCATTGTTCCCTTGGCAACCGAATGTCAGGAATTTCGGTTTTTGCAAGAGAGGTGTGCTAATATTGTTTAATGATGCCAGCAATTCGATATCACGTGTATATTGTTTCTTGGTCATGCTGTGACTGTAGATGTCCATATGATCACCAAAACAATTTTACATAACACGGCAACATTTGCATACAGCCCTGAGATCCGGGTAAATCGCAAACAGTTTCAAGCACCACAGCGTAAACCCTGAACTCTTCAGTAGTTTACGACGGTAGGGCGAAACGACAGCGTCGCCCAAGAGGCAGTTTGGGTTAGAGAAATATTCTACCTTAGAGTCACTGGAGTCCCAGGTTTTAGCTACTGATGTTCAGGATTACTCCTGGAAAGGGCTTACTATCTAATGCTAATCACATCTTGTGAATGAGTTATTTCGATTCCAGACGCTGAACATTTTTTTAACATTTTTTTAAATATCGTTTTTACCACTGAATCATTGTTACATATCACAGGCCCAGTTCTCATAACCAATGTCATGCATCACAATGGATAGGCGACATGAGTCTCGCTGTGGAAAGACAAGTGCAAGTAGATGTCCGAAGTAATCTTCAGGGCGTTAGTTGTCATGGCAGTATCGATATATAAGTGTTCCTTTTGTCTGCTCCCCATTTTACTGGAGATGTTGGGAGCTAATTTAAGGCTAAAGTATCCCTAACATGTACATTGTATCTATACTTCAACCATTTTTTTCTCGCATAGCAAAAATTCATTTTTAACTCTATAGGATGGTGAAAACTAGTGACAAAGCATTTCCCTTGTACTAACATTTAAGCTTTCACAACGAACTGTCAGACAAAATACCCACTTAAGACTAGATTACTTAGCGAGTACTGCAGGTTAGCCACGCATATTTAGCTAACAGATGGTATGAATTGATCAAGAACTTAACTGTCTTCAAACGTTTCAACAAATCACACTGAAACTTACTTTAGTTTTAGACTAGATTGATTGAAGAAACCACTAGTCATAAGTTGAAAACTAATCGCTCCTTTGTAGGCTTTGCTCGTTTTCTCCATTAAATTCTTCGCCACATTTTTCAAACTGACCTTCTAATAACTTATATGCTTTTTACGGACCTTAACATACCCTTGATAAAGGGACCAATATATAAAGAGCCGATGAATATCAATTTCATGGTCGACCAAAATATCATCCATGACTCACTTGAAAATTACGTTGTTGAGTGGTCGAAACGGAAAAAGTAGAGCCTATAGTACTCGCTGACTGGTTAGGTCTTGCCAAAGGCAAGGTTGTCGATACTATCCCCGATATCGGCAGAAATACCTTCTCCAAGCAAAACACACATTGATAGACACCATGGTACAAGAATTTCTTCCAGACGTCCAAAGTAAATTCGTTATTGTTCCAGCAGACAAGGCCTCAAATAATATAATATTAATATGTAAATATTATTATTATCTTGTATCGGGTAATAAGGAGTTGAGTATAGCTAGCTCCATCTCTTCCTGTATCGACTTTCTCCTCTCATGGAATTACTTTGGAAGATATAATCAAAAAACACAGGCAGTTTCTCTACAAAAGAGTTTTTTGTCTTCCTGTCACTCATACCGATATACCAAAATTTGTACTTGCATAAAACACCCTACAAAGCTAAATGTATAGCTGGTTCCAAATGCTGTACAACTAAAGTTCTGTCCACTTTGCCCTGCAGGTAGTTCACTCATTTGAGAGAAATATTTCCTGCCATTTCAAGCAATCCAGATGTCGAATGCATGTGGATACTTAAAAACTCAAGTCTTATGGGAAAACGAGATGATTATCTTTACAAGAATGATCACTGATTTTTCTCACGTCGACTTTAGAACAAGAGAGACGATTACAATTTTGACATAGTTAACTAACCATTTCTGCATAGCAATATTCCATACGGCGTATATATATCTCGCCTGGTAGCATTTGCTAGATCATATGCAGACTTTGACGATTACAATCAACGTTACTAAATGTTGTTGCAGACACTTGTCAAACAGGGCTATACCCCAAGCCGCTTCCATTCAAAGTTCCTCAAATTCTGTGATACACTGACGGCAAAATACTATCATAGTGTGCAACTTTCTGAGGCTACGTTTCGTAACTTGTGTCTAATTCCGCTCAACTCGCGGCTAGGGTCGTTTGAAAGATATGGTATTCAAAAGAAATTTATTCATCATTCAGATAAATGGATCGTGTTTTTCAGATTTTTTCGAATTATTAAACTTTGAACTGTCTTAAATTCATTTCCAGGACGAAACTTAAAAAATGAGGTAAATTTATTTTGTTTGAAAAATATGTTATAGGAATTTGACAGGTCAAATCGTTTTTTGACCGTACTAAGTACCGTATCCTTAGAACTTATTAGCAAAGACATTGGAAGGATAACTTTTCACAACCGCTCCATTCAAATTCAAAGATTATCACAATTCCACTTCTCTGAATGAATAGCTGTCAGAGAATATATGACACATTTATTTTGCATAACGCAAAAATCTTAAAGCTATGGATCCTATTTAGAACCTTATATTCGGACCTTAGGAGAATGGCGCCACCTCTTTTCTCTAAAACTACAGGCGATGTCGCGAAATCGCATTATATTGACAAAATGACATTTTTGCTTATCAGATGCAACCGGTCATGGGTCAACCTGTTATGGGTCAGGTAAGTGATACCGTATCTTCACGAACATACATTGTACTTCAACTATTTGATATATATGTGTATGTGCATTTCAAGTTATTATGTTTTCGTTTACTTATCATTTCATACAATTCGTCTACTCTTGTAAAACTTCAACTGAAGTATTCTGTAATATTTGATCACACCTTGAGTGCCATCGCAATCTAAACATAAATTGGGTTGAAATCGTCGAGTTCACAAGGAAGACGTGTTAATATTGATAGTTGTTAACTTAAATTATCCGTCAGCATCCCCCTCAGACTGGAACGGTGCGTTCACTTCTGAAGCATAGAGAGCTCAATTGTTCCATATCTGATATACGGGTGAAGGTATTTGAAATTATGGCGATAATCGTGTCTGGTTTGCCCTATGCTGTGCATTTATTGTCTCAAACCAAAATAACAATATACGAATAGATTTTCAAGAAACGACAATCAGATCGAGGAAAGTTTTTTCATAGCATGGACCGACAAGGAACAATTACCAGCACGGTCAATTGATAGCTCAATATATTGTTTAAATTAGGACATCTGGAGTAAACCATATAAAATGACGACCAGTGGGTGTACTTCTTTCGTTTTTTTGTAAATTTAGTTAGTTTCAAATCCGTTGACATTGTTAATTTCACTTGATACAGTCCAGATTTAAAAATTTCGAAATTCCTCTGACTAAACTTTGTCACTAAACTTTAAAAACTTATTTCAGATGGCTCCACAAACAGTCGTTGTCCAACAGCCTGGGGTTTTGGCTCATGGAGCAAACAAAAAGAAGAGCCGAGAGTGGAGCTCTGGAATCGGAAGCTGCCTTGAAGACATGTCCACTTGTATGTTCTTCATTTATCTTGATATCACCTTGAAGACATGTCCACTTCTATGTATTTCTCTTATCTTGATATCACCTTGAAGACATGTTCATTTGTATGTACTTCACTTATCGTGATATCATCAAATCTGTTACAATGTCATTGACACAACTGGAGTACTGGAGAAAAATTCTGATCGAAGCATCCCGTACCCAACTAATCCTCCCGAATTAACCATCAGTGTATTTGCTTCATGTCTAGCTTGGAGCGATAGACAAGAGGTGGGAAAAACTTGACGAGGTCTGGCGACTAAAGAGCGACCATATGATTCTACAGGAAAGCTTCCCTTGGTACCTCACATTTAGACTCGAGAATACGGTAGCCTTAGTATCTCAGTCGCGCTTTTATTGCAGTTGTTCATGTGGAGACTACGAAGTATCCACACCGCCCCTAGCAACAGCTTAAGCGGAATCCTACCATATACAGGCAATAAATTGGAGCGATGGTAATAAAACGGAGCGAGGTAATAAAATAGCTGTCCCATCATCGGCATGTCAACGCTGCAGGCCATCATCCTATTCTGAGATATGTGACCTATTCTGAAAGATGAAGCGTCTACTGGTACACGGGTTCATATCAATAAGCCGACCAGGGACTGTGCAAGCGATCAGCAGATTTCCTTCTTTATTTCGTCATTGGAAGGCAAATATCATAGAGGGTTAGTTTTTTGTGCCAGATTGGGGATGATATTACCCAGTTGGGTGGTCATTTCCGGAAAACTAAGATTTTTTTAAAATGTTGCTTGGTTCCACTTTTGCTTGGCTTCGTCTTCTAAATTCACGCCTTAAGCCTCTGTGGTTAATAATAATAATAATCTTTATTTACAAGAGGTAAAGGTAAATAATAATAATCTTTATTTAAACCCGGACAAACTATCAGTAAAATCTGCTTTTCATAGAAGCCGTGGTTCTGTCAGATCTACGGATCTTCCAATGTGGAAAAACTAAACTGGCCTGGAAATTTTGAAATTCACGCCACATTCTGAATGAATACCATAGTTAGTCAAGAAATGTTGATTCGATTTATACTTAAAGTCATTTAAATCCATACCTCAACATCTGCTGTTAAATTGAGGCACATCTCCAGTGGAGTTCTTTGTTACCAACCTCCAAATGCCAGAACGCTATCCACAATAGGACTTCAGGTCCCCAGTTTTCAGTGAGTTCCTCAGTTGTATGGTATATATTCACACTGAAGTCCTCACTGGGTAACTTGGACACACTCACACACACATACTCATACTCACACACACGCAGATCTAGGAGGCAATGATTTACTTACTCGAAGCTATGGATACATACTAAACGTAGATTCCACTGTGATGTAAAACCGCACAACAAATAATGCCAATATGACTACTACTGTAGTATCAAATACATTTATCGATGTAAATTTGCGTGATTGGTTTGGATTTTCTGATCTCACCTGATCAGAAAGAAGGCGTTTATCATATACTTTGTGATGGAACCAAGAGACCCTCAGCTTCAAGTCGCTTCTCACCATTCTAATTTGGTTAATTTTACACTCCTCCTGTCGTTAAATGTAAAGGTCTCAGTTCAAACCCATGCTGTTCTATCAGCTGCTAGAAACCCAAGCTTTTTCATTTGATATCGATAACTATGTGTTTCTCATTATCTGAGTACTTAAATATCCGCGCCGATGGTTTGTTACGCTTGGGTTTCAGAGCCAATTTTTAGACGCTGGATGTATCTTCGCTCAGACTAAATTTTAGAAACAAATGGTGAAACCACATCCGGAGATTCGCATACCGTACTAAGATCTCACATATCACGGCCTATAATTTCAGGTGCACCGGGCTGCTTTTGTCCCCCGTGCTATCAGTGCCATTTGTCCCGACAGATGGATGAGTCCCGCTGTCTGGTCCTGATCCCCGGAGGAATGCTTGCTCTTCGAACTAAATTTCGAACTAAAGAAAAAATAAAGGTAAGAAAAAATATGAGGGAATAAAGAGTTTCCAAACAATGCTGAAAATACATGTTTTCATTATATTTCGACAAGGTAGGGTATACTATCAACACTGAAATTGAAGGGTTCATCAGGATTATTTCGGCATAAGCTGAGATTTGTTTGGGATACTTTTGTTACTGAACCGTGAAAAATACATGCATTTTCACAGAAAAAAAAGTATTTTTCTTCAAATGCCTCGACGCCTAGAACAATGCTAAATCTGAAAATCTACTAAAATGGGTTCGCCAGGCTTTTCTTGACAGTAAGATGTGAGCATGGACAACCATGTTATTAAGGCAAAATGACCCTGATTTCGCCAAGACATTTTGCCAGAATTCCTTCGTTGCTGTTTAATTGAATGGAGATTTGGATAACACATTATTCAATTTCAAAATCCCTTCAAAACTGTTCTCGATGAAGTTAATGTTTTCTTCGTTCTGCTCATTTTTTTTCTAATATCTCCATTATGGTAGATGCACAGAAACATGCGAAGCAGACATAACAATGGATTCGTCTGTACTGAAAATAATAGTTTATTTATTTTGTTTAGTCAATAGCCGGTTTGCAGATTTGTCTTTCACTGGAATAAGCTCAAAAATGACTGACAGCCTTCTATTGTTGGTTTCAAATGAATAATGGACATGGCATAATACCGTTTGAGCTATCTCGCATTCAGTAAATGTTGCGGTCGGTTTAATAAAGGAGGAGAGCGAAAATCTCGCAGGATGTCCGGTGCTGATCATTATTTTTACATAAAAGTATGTTCCTTTCGGAGTCGCCCTCATATTTTACATATGCTGTGCCTATTACTGGATCATCTGACTTGGACGAATAGGGTCATTGCTTGATTATCTACCATATGTCGAAACACATGCATCAGAATACCCAGTATAGTTATTAATGTTATGATAACGCATATAAATGACATTAGGGTAGGAGGGAAGTAGTGTGAATCCTATGACTCATGTTTCTCTATGATAATATGCTTGAAAAACGTGGATATACATGGTAGATACATAGGTCACTTTAGTGATGGCATTTGTGATTTGAGTATTAGCAGCATGAGTTGGTAGTTGAAACGGGACTTGTTTCCCATATCCAGACTCCATCTGGTTTTCTACGAAAAATAACCTTAAACTTCCAATTCATTGATATTTAATGCCCTGTTTGTCATTAATTTCAAAATTAGTAGTTTTGATGAACAAGTCTCTCATTAAAACCCCACTAGACCGTCAAAATGGACCCCTACCAAACTTGTTGCGCTATCTCTGGAACGACAAAAAATGAGAGCTGATGCTTCGTGACTTTATAGTTTATCATATTTGGGTCATTTTGAGCGTATTTGCATAATACCCTGAGTAGAGGATCATGGGCAAATTCAAGATAGCGGCCACGTATGTACCAGAAAAATGATGTTTTAGTCATTTTTCTTCACAATTTCCGCTTTTCCGCAATGAAAACTTGGCAAAAACTATTTTACTTCGCATCACATTAATATTTTCTAATTTATCACGCAGTTTTTGCGGGAAAATTGCATAAACGAAAAATTCGAAAAATCTGACCGAAAAATCGACCAAAAAATGTGGTTTTTGAAAATGATGTCATTGTGACGCCATCAAAGCGGCCATTTGGTTTTTTTTTACATTTTCTGGTAGAGCCTGACCCAATGGTATGGTGCCGTAAGTTTCAGCCTCTAAGTTCAAGGAGTAAAAAAATCATGGGGGGGAGGCGAAATGACCCCTCCCCAAGCCTACACAGGTCTCAAAAATTCCTGCCAGATAAGGTTAATATGGACATCCATGAAAAAGGTATGCGAAGATATGCATGATCCGTATTTTTATAACGGGATAAGCTGGATATCATTATATTATCTTTTAGAGATACTTTTCGCAAAAGTGAGATTTTGTGTACTAGTACATACAAATATAAAATGTTTGCAAATTTATATATTCATCCATTTATTAAAATGTAAACAAGTAATGATCCACGGCCTGCTATGTTTGAATGTTCGGCTTGCGGGAACGTGATTATTTGAAAATATTGACAAAGAAAAGTCCATCTGAGTTTAAATGTGTCCTCCATGGTGTTACACCAATTCCTTTCTAACATATCTGTACTCCCGCAGTTCGAACAGCCTTTTCACATGCAAATTCCGTTGCAAAGCAGGCGATTCCCTAGGAACAATACTTGCTTTTGTGGGCCGATAGATCCATTGTGAAAGTCACTTACCACCAGAGTTGCACGGACGTGGATGTTCATACATTTTGAAGGCGTGTACTGATGTATGGGAACCAAACACAGAAAGTATGGAAATGGGTGGGATGGGAGAGAAATATATTCACACCTGCATCTTACTTGCATCTTACCTAACACTAAGACTTGTTCGAACCGTCTATAGTAGACACGACAGCAGTATACTCTTACCTATCACCAGATCGAAAGGTCGAGTGCTCTGCCTTCGCCGCCAGATGTCGCCGGGGTTGAGAGAGAAATCCCCGGTGACATCTACCTGCTGCATTCTGCTTCAATAATTATAGGGGTACACAGAGGTGTGTCGTGTAGTAACACCAAATCTGTAGTCTTAAAGTGGATAAAGAGAATTGCCCATTTTGATGACTTTTATTCCAAGTTGTTGGACAAAAGTTTCTTTCCCATAGGTAGATATTTTGGGGATTTAGGTCCACTGGGTCTTGAAGAATTAATGACGAGATTAAAAACATTATTTTTGCGAAGATGTAATCACTGGCTGGGCTGAAATTATCAATCAAAGCCGAGTTCGCTGGAAAGGATATCTCAGTCTTTTGATTCTAGACTTTGCTCGCTTTACTGAGTGGCCAGAAGTAACAGAATTGTCAACACATAACATATAAGTTTCTGTCCTATAAGTCAACATCACGAATTTCCTCACGTATTTCGCTCTTATTGCGAATATTAAACTTCAGAAATAAAGGTATTACTAAGTCAACAAATTTGGAAAATATCGGTAAGCAAACGTAAACGTAAAGTTCAAAATAAATGTCAAAATGATTTGGACCAAATTGCGAAAGGAGCGACATATAACTGGAGAGAAATGTATAAAAACATTGATAGACTATTGATAACTAATTCATCACTTAATAAATGGGGAAAAGTCGACTCGGATAAATGCACATTCTGCACGAATATAGCTCAGAAACAATTGTTCATTTATTCTGGACATGTAGGTTTGTACAAATTATTTGGAAAAACGTTCAACGTTGGGCAGAAGAGTTGAATATGCCTCGATATAATATCTGCCTTACTGATTTAATTCCCGGACAGAGAGATTCGAGCCAAAATTGGTGCCCGCCAAAACTTATATCTCAAAGATTATGAATTTAGAAAAGGCTATTGCTTTTAAAAATGACTCCATGACGGCTTTTATCATGAAATGGAGGCCTCTGACAGGCTCCGACAGTTAATGATCTCAAGCATTCTTTACGATCCATAAACTATACTATGATTTATATGTGTGTAAGCAGCAAAGCATAATAGAATTAATCTTACTCAACCCCTGACGTTGTAGGGGACAGTGTAAACAGGGATCGTTAAATTAGCGCACAGTGGTTCGTCTATGGCTTTAGAAAAAGAATATGTAGTTCTCTCCTCTGATTAACTATGTAACTCTTATATACAAACAAGACAGTATCAGCATAAGACAGGAATCCCTCTGCAAAACAGAAGCTTCGGGTTCAACCCCACCAATACCACCCATTCTGGCAGCAGACGGAAGTGCGCATTTCGTGAAATGTTCCAGCCATTCGGACAACGAGAATCTCCGCCTCCATAATCCAAAGACCTGTTCCACATTCCATATAACAGCATTAGCACTACATTCAAACAACTCATAGCACACATAAACATAGGCGATTTCCCAGCAGAGAAGCGGTCAACCGTTTTCAATGATGCCGGCAAGGCAACATACTGTTCCAAATATATCAAATCCGTATCGCTGATAAGTATTCTTAATCCATATGATTTTCGTTGTAAAGTCGTCATCTAGAGAATGATGTATCTCAGTCACGCTCTGATTGTGCATGTTCATAAGAACATTATGAGGATCATGAAGTACATGGGTTCATACGGCCCCTTGCCCTTGGTTAAGCGGAATTAGACACAGGTTACGAAACGCTACGTTACACTACGCTCGTATTTTGCTATCAGCATGCGATATATATCGACAAATTTGATAAACTTTGAATGGAGGCGCTTGGTGGTATAGCCCTGTTTTATAAGTTACTGCAATAATGTTTTGTGGCGTTGATTAAAATCATCACATTTAACACAGGATCTAGCAAATGCTACTAGGCGAGATATGTATAGTACCTTTCAAAAATTTCTTCTAAATTTTTCTTTTCTTTTTTCTTGTTTCTGTAAAATACAAATAGCAACGCCCCAGTTCTGGCATCCAGGGAGAGATGAGATCCCAGGCCACGAGGAGATTACTACCCACTGAGCTGAAAGCCGATGCTCGAAATCGCATATACCGTACCATATCTATAGATACTTTGATATTAAAAAGACAGGGAGGCCCTCGGTGGCCGAGTGGCCTAAGGCGCTTCGCTGGTAACCGCTAGCCTCATACCGCTGAATTGGTACGGGTTCGAGTCCGCTGGTGCATGTGTGAAAGTTACTTGCCGGTGGTACTCTCCGGGTACACCCGCCTCCTTCACAAACCAAACTATCACCATATGAGTGAAATAACCTTGAGTGTGACAATAAACCAAATTACCGCCATACATTACCGCCTCTTTGCCTCAACCAAGTACCCAAAGCGTGTCGACGTCGTGACGTTGAAGTGCGCCAATACAGACCATACGAATAGCATGCAGAGTACGAGAGAATTGTTCGAGCCCTTTAGATCTGCTACGATATATATATTGATTCGTGATCAATATCCTCTAATGAGCGTCGCGGCCCGGTGTGACTGAAAGTTAAGGCCTGCCCCACTTCAGTGTTAACCAGGCCTACTGCCGACAAGAACCGGGTGACATTTTGATAAAAGTCTTTCTTAATAATGGTTTATTCTGACAAAACAAGACCACAAGTGATTGGATGATTCACCTTTATCTCGAATCGGGAACAGAACACACAAGCCTCAGACCACATGTAATAAGTTTACTGGGGAATTAGTATCCGAGGACTAATAGGCAAGTGTTTTATGCCAAGGTGAACTCCCAAGACAAGCGTTACTTAATCATTCCAGCAAAAACCGGGTTAAGAAATAATGTTTTCATAGGCGTGCTCAATGGTTATTTGAACACGGTTAAGGGTGGGAAAGTTTATATTCTAGAGCAAGGGCGAAAACCGGGACCTAAAATTTATAAACTTTTCCACACTAACCGTGTTTCAAATAAACACTGAGCACGCCTTGAAACATTATCTCAAGTCTATAGCACCTTCTTACATTGATTATCAACAAAGATTAGAACGAAAGGTTGAGAAATAGTGTAAAATTTGTCGACATTTCTCTCCCATTTGCTATGTTTGTTAAAACCTTTCCTCCACGTGTCATTTGGCAACGTGCCAAGTTCATTGGACGAGTTTATGTGGTCTCTTATCGGAGAGTGATTCTCTCATCAGATGTGTGAAACATATAGGTCTAATTGTGTCGCTTTGTTAATCAATTTCGGGATGGAAACAACAGTTAAAGATGAGATAGAAATTCCATTCATTTATTTGGGTTTTCTTTTATTCGATATATGGAAGCAGACGGTATTTTTCACCATTCCTCTCCCGCATTGTAAAATAGAATCTCTCTAAAGAACACCTGCGCTTGTGTCATGGAGCGTGTAGATTTCACATAAGCGTAATAAACGTCTCAGATATAGGCGCGGTTAGCAGGCGGAAGTGTAATAGAATTATGAATTTTGCACGCCATCTGATCCGATACTCTTATACCTGCAACACTGGTGACCCTCGCATATGCAGCAATACACTGGCAAGGCGCGCGACAAAGTCGTCAGTGTGTGTCCATTGATACGGGACGAAAACTGGGGTTTTTAAAGGCCTTCTCCGTAGAATGCTAAGGGTGACGTGCCCTGATGTTGTACATACAACATAAAGAAAAAACATATAAAACAATTTGCCCATACAAGAATAACCATTTGGTTCCATTTTTATTTTTAAAATGCGATATTTGGCCCAATCAATCCCATACTAAATTCAGACAAAATGGCTTATCGCCGGATTTGTGCCGTGATCTGGCGTTGAAGTATTTTACTATTGATGTATTTGCTCTATAAATTGAACAGCCTGGTAAAATATCTTGACGGTTCCCTGAGCCTTCAAACTTTTAGGGAAAAGGGTTTTTTGTGGTGTATGCTGCAGCGTAGCCTATTGTTAATCGGATTAAATGCTCTGCTATGCGGCCTGCCCCAGTCAAGCGCATCGTGCGTAACTTGATCCCCTAGATATGTTGTGGATCTAGATCACTCTCGTGTCATCGGCAGCACTTCAAAACGTAAATCAGTCTAGTTAAATTTCTAGCTCTTTCGACGCTTGACGGCTGCACAATAGGAACCAAAAATCCGGCGTGATAAATACACATTTGTCAATACATTCTCAGTTGTATCACAAAATTACGATCAAAGCGTTCAAATCCTCAGTTAACCCTCAGTACGTAGATTTGTATTTTAAATAAACCCTTACCTTTCCTTACGTTCGGGCGTATCAGCTGTAGATTCACCTGTCAGTGGGAATAACCTCCCTTTGACCAACGACCCGAGAGCTGATCTAACAGAACAGATTGACTTTTTTTAATGAACTACAATCCATTAGATCCAGGTGTAGGAAAAATGTCATAATTAGCTATTTGAATATCAACAGTGTACGGCATCAATTCCAATAGCTTGCAAATATACTATATGATAATCTGACTGATTCTCTTTGTGGCTGAATCAAACCTGGATGATTATTTCAATCAACGTATCTTTGATGTACCTGGATATAAACCAATTCCTTCTGACAGAACTACCCATGGTGGTGAAATTCTGAAATTCAACATTTTTTCAGTCATATCACGACGGTGCTTACATGTGCCAGAACAAGAGAGTGTACACAGTGTCCACAGAACCGGTGTGCACAATGTGATACGCAGTGCCCAACTTTTAATAATACGCTTATTTTATACTGTATCGGGAAAAATTTATATGTACACTTAAGTTGTGCGTATTTTGTTTCTCTATTTTATTTTTTATCCGTCTTTCTCTTAAACGCGAACTATATGATAATCAACTTTTAATATGCATATCTTGCTGTGTACCTTACATGCCCAATGTTTTTCTTTTTCAGTCATTTTACACCATACAAATCTCTCTTTTATCTGTTTATAGATTTATTGTTGTTTTTTTACACTTGATTGTCGGAAGAAAAGCCCTTCCGGCCTATGTTGTGTGGACAAACATCCGACGTTAAATAAGGCTTCTTGTATCTTGTACCACACATTGTGGCAGCTGTTATCAAGCTTGGTCAAATCTTAACTAAAAGGACTTGCCAATTCCACCATAGCAGTTCGCCAAACCATAAGTAGATATTACCCTGACGAAATGTAAGAAGGCGGACACGAGGCAGCTCGGGTATACGCAAGAATTTGGGCTCTGAGAAGAAAATATGGATCGCATGAAGCTATTTATACAGATAATTCTAAATATGGTAACAGAGTAGTTGTAGAAGGTATTGGGTCCGCTTAAAGTGAACAAAATTTCATATTGTCAGATTCACTGCCATGTCTTCAAGCGATGAAAAGTACATGTAGATCTTCATCTCATCCCACCATCTTGAACATTCTGCAATTATATCAAGTTTATGAAATGGCTAAGGCAGCCCTGAATACTGAGGTTGAACCGGCTGGAATCCGGCATAGCGGTCTTGGACCATGTAGCTGTCCTTATGCGAGAAAGCTGTTTCAACATTTATGGAATGCTAGGCATAAAAACAAACTTCATAAGTTGAAAAAACACTATATGCTATACTCATCTGAGGAGACGGAAACTTTTCCATAAAGCCATGATCAGGCGGTGTAGAATCGGTCATACACAACTCACGAACATTTACCTAAAATAAGAGACCCGATGTGTATTCCATGCCACAAAGATCTCATAGTGAAACATATTTTAATGGATTGTATAGATTTTAAGATTCTTTTTTATCGAGCAGCTACTTTAGAAGATCGTTTTAGTGGAGTAAAAGAATATTCGATTTTAGGTTGTTTGAGAGAAATCGGTTTGTTGTAAAGGATTTTAATGTGCTGTGTTGGGCACTTTTAGATTAATGAGTTGTCTTCTTCGTTGTTTTCATTGTATGTTATTCATGCTAACCAAAATGAAAGCCGTTCTATCCCACAAGGCACAGACACACCACGCTTGAAGACGACTCACCCGATCGACCGCTCAAAGTTTGTGAATCAGTTAAGTGCAAATAATTATCGGTATTGGCTATCATTATGTATTGACATATCATTTATTGATGCAGATTGCTGAATTCATCATTTATGATAAATGGTTCAGTACTCAACCAATCGCGATTCGGTAGGCGTTTTTTTTTTGCTCGCTCGGTAGAAATTCTGCCTCTGAACTCCTCTAGAACGTATGTTTAATTATCTTGAAAATCCTTTACTCTGTCTGTTTCAGGGTTCCATCTGCAGAGACTTCGTGTCCTCCCTGTTCTGTCCATGCTGTGTTACTTGCCAATTGGCCAGAGAGATGGAGGACGTCAAAAAGTATTGATGTTTCTTAGTAGTCTGGCGAGAAAATATAATTGAAGCACATTATTTCAGGCTTCATATATCGAGTGGAATTCTTTACGCATACAAATTGTATTCGCTTGGTTGTACAAATATATTAGTGGCAGTTTCACTGTCTATTTCAGAATGTTTTCGACCAAGTACTCTCGCTTGGCCCATGGACTAATAATTACTTAGTATAGGAGTGAAGACAGAACAGTAAATATGGATGACCGAATATACATGTGTACTCTATTGTCTAACGCCAATGAAATATTGATATCATTCCAAGGTATCCTCCTTCATATCCAAGATTCCTATATTAAAGCTTTCTTATCATATATACCGCTAAAACGTCGCCTCTTGTTAGATGTGTGGCTGTATTAATAATCTAGAAATAACCACACGGGGAATTAGCCTTGTACATTTAAGTCTCACCAGCGCTTAAAATCAAACATCTTATACAAGAGACGTTAAAGTCGTAATTTTCCCATTCCGTCTGAAGAGCCCCCTGTCACAGTAATGTATGTATATCTGAATGACAAGAAATAGCCGCAGTGGGCTGATTCGCATGTTATAGTCCAAACACTCCTGAATAAAGCAGAGATACAGACTGAAGAATCAAGTACACGAGCCTGGTATGAGAAATCAGAAAATAACGCGATTAAAGTTATTCCCATTCCTCATAGTAACCGGCTCTCACTGGTTACTGATTAGAGGACTCTCTCGGCATCAGATAAGTACAGACTGTTATATGGCAACCAATCAGCGTCGGCCATTTATGTCACCATGGAGAACTTGAATAACGTGTGACTTGTTTCTCTCTCTCTTTCTCTAGTGTATCCAGGAAGGTTTTCATGATTACACGCTAATCATCTCATGATTACACGCTGTGCAATCGTGTATTTCATTGAATCTTTATAATTAACCAGAGATTTTTAATAAAAAACACTCTTTCTCTTTAAACATATCATTTATATTCTCTTATATTACATGAGTATTGCATATTGTACAGTGGAACATACCTCAGTCCACACTAACTTGCAATGTTGTTTCTCAGGCACCGAGCGCTCGATGGTTCATCTTCCCAGAGCCATTGCCATCAAAACGTGTGACGTTTTTTATTTTACTGTTTCGAAAAATAAAATCGTTCAACTCAAAACAATAACTTCTTACCAGGATGGATCTGCCCTTCGGGCGGTACATGTTTTCATAGAGCGTGAACCGCTAAAGCCGTTTATGGCACAAACACAATCAGGCAATCGGGTTTTTTGGATAGAGCCAATTCATGTTGAAATTCCCAGTCAGTCATTTTAGGAATTGATGGCGCATGTCATTCATTAAGAATGATTCTCGCCAGGGCATGTACAGATAGACATGCCAAGTTTCAAGAACAGTAGACGTCGTTTTCATAAATGAGATTTGTTCCTTACCCTAGACCCGGGTCTTAGACCCTGGATGTGTAAAAGGTATGAATCTGCATTGTCTCGTAATCCGCATTGTCTTGTAATCCGCATTGTCTCGTAATTTGCATCTGTCTCATAATATGCATTGTCTTGAAACGTAAATTTCAACCGATTCCTTGAATCGACCTTTGTGTGAAGACCATAAATTGGAGCGATATGCAAGAGGTGAAAAAAATTGACGACGTCTGGCGACTAAAGAGCAACCCATGTGACTCTACAGGAAAGTATCCGTCGACACCTAACATTCAGCCCCGAGAATACGGTGGATTCACGGAAGTAACCTTAGTATCTCAGCCGCGGTTTTATTGCAACTGTTCATGTGGAGACTATGAAGTATCCAGACGGCCCCTATAGCTTCGGGTTATGCGGAATTAGATACGAACACAGACAATATATATAAGAAATTTGCATACCAACGGTGTATCCTCATTTCAATGTGTGAAAATGGTAGACCGCATTTGACGGAATACACACTGGTCTTACTTTAGGCTTATTTTGCGACCCCGGAGAAGATATGTAAATGTACTCTTATTCACCTGAGATATCATGGATTAAAACGTCAAGGTAACTGCAGGTAGTTCAGATGGGACATCATTGGATTATTTTAAGTTTCATACAAGCGTCTGGTCCGTCATTCATAATTCAGCCGTCGTCCATTAAAGAATATCCGCGTCCATAACCCAAAGACCATATTTCATATAACAATATTAGCACAAAAATCAAAAAGACAATCTTAGTATTATACACTTATTAACTTGTGACGGAGTCAATATCATGAAACCTGGACCCGAGGTCAGACTTGGCCAAGCAGACCTGACCGAGGCCGCAGGCCGAGGTCAGGTCTGTTTGGCCAGGTCTGACCAAGGGTCCAGGTTTCATGATATTGACTCCATCACAAGTTTATAAGTGTTTTATTATACCGAATTTATTAACTGCAGTAAATTTTCGCTATGACGCCAGACTAGCGCATGGTACTACAACTCCTTTCCAAAAACGCTGTTTGGCGAATACTTTCTGTCACGCAGTTGTGTGGTACCGGAAACGAAACACACAGATACAATTTTATGAATAGTTCATGGATAAATCTACAAAGCTGCTTCCAATCTGACTAGAATAATACTGAGAATTTAAACTTTCAGACGCGTTTTCCGATATGTACGAGGTGAACTTTCCGTCACAAAACTTGGGGGTTTTCATACAATATAGCCACTGGCTTTACACACTTCATTCATAAATCCTATTTGGGTCATGATGAACTCATTTGATTGGGTGACATTGACGGCGTAAAGTTACTCCAGTTTGGAGATGAGAATGAAATGGATTACTCGGGCAATCAGACAGGAATTACATATAATAAAATATTTTATCTCTTGATTATTCGGGAGATCGAAACGTATGCTTACCATCGATGAACGAGAGTATTTATCTCTTTCTCAACACAGCAAAGAAGTTGAAGAGGAATTCGCCAAGTTGTTCTTTCGTTACTGACGAAAGACTATGGAAATCAACATCTTTCGCTTGACAGTAGACCCGTAATATTAATATAGACGCCTGTATAACATTTTTTGCGTTCTTACTGTCCCTATTTTGTACAGTTCTTGTAGATTTTCATCATCGGGCAAATCTACGAAGCGAACACCGTCAGCCATGTTGCAGGCAGACGGTACTTGTAAACAGTGATCACGTGATCACAATATTGACTCCGGACCTCACGCGCTCCGCCTGACACATAGACAGATGGGACAGTGATTGAAAAATATTGACTCGTGGCTGGGTAAAGTTTGACCAATGAAATACCAGAAAACCCTCATGAATATTGAAGAGGTATAATAAACATAAATATAGACTAGTTTCCTGCAAGGGAGAAGCGGTCAACAGTTTTCAATGATGCCGGCAAGACATCATGATGTTCCAAAAATATCAAATCCGTATCGCTGATCAGTATTCTTAATCCATAATATTCGTTGTTTTGTCGTCATCTAGAGAATGATGCATCTCAGTCACACTTTCATTGTGACTGTTCATATGAGCACCATGAGAATTTTGAAGTACATGAGTTCATATGTTCCCTAGTCCCGGGTTAATCGGATTTAGACACAAGTTACGAAACGTAACGCCATAGGTCTTGTACCCGTTCCTTCTCAACGGTATATGGACGATCTTCTCGCTGTGGATGATCGCTATATAAATGACGCAGTGAAGGATATGTATCCACCTTCACTGGATTTGAAGGAAACTACAGATGACCCAACAGGCACATCATATTTGAACCTATATCTCTATGGGGGTGGGGCGGGCCTTCTCTCTCGTCGACTGTGTGGCAAGGAGGGATGATTACAGTTTCGGCGTCGTGGGCTATCCCTTTCTGGACAGTAATATTCCAGTGGGACCTGCATATGGCGTATACATATCACGCCTAGTAGCATTTGCTAGATCCTGTGTTAAATGTGACGATTTTAATCAACGTCACAAAACATTGTTGCAGAAACTTATAAAACAGGGCTACATCACCAAGCGCCTCCACTCAAAGTTTCTCAAATTTGGCGATACATATCGCATGCTGATAGCAGAATACGAGCGTAGCATGATCTATGGCGTTACGTTTCGTGACTTGTGTCTAATTCCGCTTGACCCGGGGATAGGGGCCGTATGAGCCCATGTACTTCAAGATCCTCATGGTACTCATATGAACAGCCACAATCAAAGCGTGACTGAGATACATCTTTCTTTAGATGACAACTTTACAACGAATATTATGGATTAAGAATACTGATCAGCGATACGGATTTGATATTTTTGGAATATCATGATGTCTTGCCGGCATCATTGAAAACTATTGGCCGCTTCTCTTTTGTAGGAAACAAGGCTATGTTTATGTATACTATGATTGTCTTTTTGAATTTGGTGTAATACTGTTATATGGAATATGGAATAGTTCTTTGGGTTATGGACGCGGATATTCTCTAATAGACGACGGCTAAATTATGAATGACGGACCAGGCGTTTGTAATTGGACGCTACCCTCGTATTTTGCTATCAGCATACGATATGTATCCCCAAATTTGAGAAACTTTGAGTGGAGGCGCTTGGTGGTATAGCCCTGTTCATATTTACATCGTCAGTAATACATATTTATAATAATAATAATAATCTTGATTTAAACACGGTCAAACTATCAGTACAACTGTACAAACAAGAGCACAATAATATTTACAGGAGACGATGCAGAAAATAAATAATTGACACCATACTATAGAGTAAAAAAAAAAAAATAATAATAACAAAAATGATAAAAAATAATAATAGTAAAAATATATATATATAAAATACAAAAAATAAGAAACAAATAAAAATAATAATTTCAAATTTATTTTATACTGCCTACATGGAGTGTATACATATCAGGCTCTCTAGATCGTACATATGGAGAGTACAATCAAGCGGACAAGGATACTGTCTTCTGAATCTAACGAGGATAATCTTATACAGATACAAAGAGGAGCAATGAACTTGTAATGACCGCTCATCTGAGAAAAAAGCTAACATATATGAACTGACACAACCTTGGTCAATTGACATCATGTCAACGCTAATTCCCAATTCATGCTACAGGATCTTACTTCCATCAATCTAATTTTGCGTTCATCTAAGGACTATTTAATGCATTTATGATACCCGGTGACTATGTCTGTGCACTTGGACTAATCCAAGTGTTGTCGGGAGGGGCAGAGGATGACATCATCCAATGTCCACCATACTCTCGCGTGTTCGTACATGACGAATGATTATCTAAGAACCGATGTCGAGAGTTTAGTCGAGCTGAGTACTGGGATACTCTAGCTAGTTGGAATATTATTTTGATGTTTTGATTTACTTACGACAGAACTCACTTCAATTTAGCACTTCATTCGTAGATTATGAAACTATGTGATATTTTCTATGTCTCGCGGGGCATACGCTCGTGGATGGTAGATTGCATTGCCTTCTGAATACAAGGCTAACAACATATTGGGCCAAAATCGCCGGAGCTTCCTACGCTGGTTGTTATCTATTTCCAGTAGTGCGGCAGTAATTGTGGTTAAAACTAACAATTGTCCGTTTTGATCAGAATCTAGTAAATGGGTAGCGGAACAAATATTTAATCTAGCTGATCTTCGTCTGGAGCAAATAATAGATGTATTTTACCAAAACTAATATTTGTTTGCCGGGAATCAAGATGAAACCGGACATAAATCGGTTGGAAACTAAGGTTTATTCCTGTATCCCGGTATCTGGGAATTTGAATTCTCATCCATTATCATCTTTATTCCTCCATCTGGAGAGTATATTTTGCATAATTACATAGCAAAAGGATCACAATACATGGCAAATAATTAAAATAAGCTCACATTAGATAATAGAAACAAGCACATACGGGCGATACAGTTATATACATGATTGCTGCACCCTGCTGATTATTTAATCAGAATTCAGTTTATTCTGATCAAAGGTTGTCAGAAAAAACTTCTTTGCTGTTTTTCAATTATAGTAGTAATTTTTCATTTCAATTATACTTTTTAAACAATTAATTCTGAAATCATCGTATTCCTCCTCAATATCGTAAAGTAGTGGACCACCTAATAATATATGTAAAAGATCCCAGTCATCTAAGGCATGCAAATGTAAACTAAAGTTTATATCACTTATGTTTATGAAATCGCACCACAGTTTATCACGTAGCTCCTCTGTCTTATCACATGAAATAACTATATGCTCTAACGAGTCCGTATACAGTTTCCCACATATATGACAGAGCTCAATCTGGTTCGTTTCTCGTACGGTAATTAACAGAGTCATGCAGTACTGAATAGCGTCTTTGTGTGCCGGGTACCGTCTCGCCAGCTGCCACCAGACGGACTGTACCAGCTTGTTATGTACCTTCAGAAATCTATTAAAGTCTCTGTCTTGATGCATCCTGTCCAACCACCTACGCTCTTCAAACACTCTTAAAGCACCGGACACCATACGTTTCCACTTCCCAGTAGATGGGAATGTACTGAGTTCTTTAAAATCATCTAAAAATTCTCTCAGATCGTATTTTTCTAAAATGTTAACGATATCCGGAATAAATCCTAACTGAATTTCTCTAGCAGAAGGTGTCATTGTAAATGAATACAATCTTGTTAAAAAAATCATCTTAGGCAATTTCTTCTTATCTAATCTACACAGTCTGCCGAAGAATAACATTTTCCTCGTATCTATATAACCTTCGATTGAAGTCCATCCGAGCAGGCTGACGCACATATCAGACCTTGTCAACTTAGGGAATCCCTGTATCAGTTTTGACACCCATCTCTGTGCCCTTTCTAGCATTAATATCTCTGTATTTGTCAGTGTCCACAGTTCACACCCGTATAGTGCTTTCGCATACGCAATCTGTTTGACGAGTTTGGCACTCGTTAAAGGATTCAGAGCTTTCGGGTGCACTCCCGATTTGAGTAAGGACATGGTGATAGTCTTCAGAGAAGTGCACGCATCTTTGATACGACCAAGAGAGGTAGGGCAGCTGGCCAGAGTAATGCCCACATGAGTTGTTTCCTTCACACTCGGAATTGTCTCTCCATACAGTTTCAATATCTGATTGATAGGTCGTGGAACTGTTGGTGAAAATGTCATTCTTAAAGTCTTTATAGGGTTAAATAGAAATCTCCATAGAATACTATATTGCTCGCACATACTTAACATGGCGCACATGCCGCTCCATCTGATACTAATCAGGCAAACATCGTCCGCTTGAGTTGGCACACACGCTGCTACGTCAATGATCATTGCACCCTCTCCAGAATATTCTATCTTTCGCAGGAGCTCGTCGATGAAGACTAGATACAGCTTAGCGGATAAGGCACTACCCTGCCTAATCCCTCGTTTCATGCTGAACCAGCGAGACAGTTGTCCGTTGCAGGTGACACAGCTTTTCATGTTAGTGTAAATATTCTGCAGCAGTCGCCAACGTTTTCCACTTATTCCTCGCTCGTATAACTTAAACAATAGTCCGCTATGCCAAACACAGTCAAATGCTTTGGCACTGTCTAGAAATACAGTATATACACTTTCACCTCTCTCTATGTTATGGTTTATACATTCTTGTAGATTGAATGAGGCATATATGCTACTTAGTCCCTTCTGATATGCCATCTGCTGTCGAGACGGAAAATCGAATATGAATAGTATTGTACTTTAGATAATTTATTAGAATATTAGACGTGTGACTTATTTCGTATACCATAAAGCCAGAGTCAACTCATCGAAGGATCACCAATGCACTATCGATAAACTTCTTATCCAGATACAGGGACTGATAAGAAGGGCTGCGTCCGAACATCGAAAGGTCAGTACCAGATATATGGTATTTATTATGACACCACTGTGGCAGCGCATTAAGAATGGTTTACATTCTTGCGTACACAATAATGTGATAGATGGCATTCCCTTATCTATACCAATTAACGAAGCGATCAGGTGGGATGACATTCTATTGCCACACTGTTCATATGTACGTATCAGGATGCCAGTGAAACAGTTCTACCATCAGTATGGAGTTGGCAATGCAAATGCAGTTGTGGTGATCGTTTACATAGAACAATAGCCATCCGGGACAAAGTTCCCGTGTCATCAATCGCAATAACTCTCTCTAGAAGAACCAGGAATGATTCATGTATGTGTAAAAATCTGCATGCTTGTCAAAGCAAATCCGTTACGTCAAATGATGTTAGATTGCTATCGTCACATAACAGTCAATGGAAATTTTAATTAATCTGGGTGCACTGGATTTTCTTCCAAAATTCAAACATGGTATACCAAAGGTAATAATCAGGAGGCAATGCTCAAAAGACACTATCATAACATGTGTCCTTATAATACTTTTCAAATGTCATATATGTCCAAATGTCAATTTGAGCGGACATAATTCACATGCATGTATCGACTTGAGTTCACTTTTATGAATCGATTCTCACTAATGCGTTCACTCAGGAATGCACCAATGTCGAGATCCTTTTAGATATTACTCGTCTTTCTGTATTACTTCGGTGTGCCCTCATAGGAATACAAACACTGCATTCAAACCAGAGGTCAAAAATTATGAAAATGTCTTCTGATGCTTCCTGATTTAATGGTATGGTCAAAGCGCCATGGTTACATTTAAAGGAACCGACCTGAAATGTCCGTCCGTCTGTCACCGATAGCGTCCGTTGACACACTTGGATGTGGTTAAGAGCCACCAAACTTGGTACACATATACTACGAGACAGTACCTATATGATAGTACCGTTAGTTCCGTGATCCACCTCTAGGGGGCGAATCTGAATAATCAACTGGGCTGGTAGACAGCATTGGAAATGGTTTAGAGCTACCAAACTTGGTACACATGAAATACCAGACAATTACTCTATGATGTATCAAATCCCAGTTGAATAATATAGTAATACAAACCATCTTTATTTCAAATACGACGTCCCATAGAGGACACAAAGGTCTAAATGGTACTATGGTATGTGACATGAGGTTTCAATGATACCCTATTTCAGTTTGTTTGGACAGTCGTATGCCGCACAATAAGGCATTTTGTCAATAATTCAGTCTCATTAATTCCTGGATATTAACTCGTCGAACATAAAGATTTCCACAAAAGCACAGCTTAGATAGAGCCGATAATTCGATTTGTCACAGTTAAATAACTTCGGCTCAAGTACGTATCTATTCATAATGGCTGCTTGTCCTTGTCGAGCCGACGCCAACATAAAGTCACGAGTTTCACGGTCTTGTTTTCATTTTGTAAATATGTATACGCAATGAGGCACAAAATAAACTGATTTAAATCCGCTATAACTCACTTCAAAAATTGAATCAATTGAAACATGAAGAACGGGTACACCGGATCGGTATCATGGTCGGAGCAAATTTAATCGATCGACGATAATATTACTGTGAGATCCTCAGTGGGCTTATCTAACACGCCCAATGGGGTTCGCCAGCTCGAACTGACGCCAGGTGGCTACGTGTACCAAAAGGTAATTGACGCATGCGCATGTCGTTTTTCATGACGTCACTCAGGCAACGTCATAATGTAACGACGTTATAATTGTTCGTTTTATGACGCCACGTCTTCTTTAACTGTTGGAGCACTAGTGCCGCCTAGCGTGGCTGGCGATCCCCATTGCGTACACACCTCGCGTACAGTATTGTATGCGCTATCTCCGAGGATTCTGAATCAATTGATGAAAGAGGCCCAACAGGCTGTCACATCCGAAGACAAAACACCATCGATCATAACTGATACATGTCAAGATATAGTGTAATTTCGATTATATCCCCCATTGAAAACAATCGAAACACCCCAAGAAACTTCTGTATTTGGATAAATTACTGGACATAATAAACATCCTAAAAATTCTAAATGACACAGTGGTTGGCAATGATGTGCCCAGTTATAAATTGCCGTGTATTTATTACCGGTCCACATTGATCTATAAACCATGTAGACCTATTTTGACTGATAACCTTGACAAAGTGTGCAATATGGACCTTAAAATACTCCGGATGAAGGGGCCAACGTATCCAGAGCCGGGGAATAGCGATTTCATGACCGACCAAAAGATAATCTTCAGCGTACTTGAGCGGCAAGGTGTTGAGTAGTCAGAACGAGAAGAAATAGAGCCTACAGTACTCGCTGAGTGGTTGGGTCTTGCCAAAGGCAAGGCTATCGATACTGTCCGCCACGTCGACAGAAAATAGCCTTCTCCATGCAAAACAAACATTGAGAGACACCATGATGCAATAAGTGCTCGCAAACCTCCAAATGTAATTTGTTATTGTTCCAGGACAAAAAGATGAAACATCACATCTGGACCAATATATTTTGCAAGGCTTATTAGGGCTTTCTCTCACGTCGACCGTACGACAAGAGAGACGATTACAATTTTGACATAGTTAACTGCTTATTTCTGGATAGCAATATTCCAGAAGGAACTGCATACGGCCATATCTCGCTTGGTAGCAATTGCTACATCATGTGTAGACTGTGACGATCAACGCCACAAAATATCATTGCAAAAACTTATCAAACCGGGCTATACAATCAAAGACCTCCATTCAAAGTTTCTCAAATTCTGTAATAAACATCGAATAGTGACGATCATACACAACAACCTATTAGCATGTAAGATCTCCGGCTCTACGTTATGTTATAAACATATTTTATTGCAAATATTGCAATAGGATTAGGTACAAGTTCTTGCAACTTACTAGACCTTCTCCTACGTTTCGTAAGGTGTGTCTAATTCTCTTCAGCTGGGAATAGGAACCGTTTGAATATCATGTGTTTTACATCTCCATGTTGTTGAAATGATGACTAAGCTAAATATTCTGAAAAACCACTTGAAAATTCATTATGATAAGTAATAATGGTCAGTGATTAGGATTCGATGTATAGAGTATCATCATGTCTTGATGACATCAATGAAAACTGTTGAACGCCTCTCTCTGGGAAACCATATTATGTTTTCTATTATTTTCATTGCATACACATTTGGTATTGGTGCAAACTGTCATACGAAATAGGTCCTTAGACTATTGCTGCGAAAATACTTGTATGGCCGACGACTGGATATCGAATTTCGAATGTGACGCTTGCTACATAGTTCATTACAAGCGTCTGGTCCGTCATTCATAATCCAACCATCGTCCATTAAAGAATATCCGCGGCCATAATCCAAAGACCTATTCCATATTCCATATAACAGCATTAGCACCAAATCCGGCAAGACATCATGATGTTCGAAAAATATCAAATCCGTATCGCTGATCAGTATTCTTAATCCATATGATATTCGTTGTAAAGTCGTCATGTAGAAAATGATGGATCTCAGTCACGCTTTGATTGTGACTGTACATATGAGCACCATGAGAACCTTGAAGTAGATGGGTCCATACGGTCCCTAGCCCCGGGTTAAGCGGAATTAGACACAAGTTACGAAACGTAACGCTACGCTCGTATTTCTCATTTTTCATCACATGACTTTATATGGCTATTACATCATTGCTCTTGCATATTTGTATGTAATACACCTCAGTCCGTTGTTAAGATACTCATTCAAGATATTCACATGAGCAGTTACTATAAAAGCGTGGCTGAGATACAAATCATTACAGGGGATCATTTCTGGTTATTGTGGTGTTTTAGATATGCAGTTAGAATACTGGTCTGTGGGTCATATGCCTTCTCATCAGAGTGCCTACCTCTATTTTTCGCCGCTCTTCATATGTCTCTTTTAATCCATAAAAGAAAATCCTTACGGAGTCGTTTTCGCTATTTAACATACTGGTTCGAAATGAGTAGATTATATGGTACATCAGCTCGTGGAAGGACATATTTATGCTTGAACACGCATAGAACTCGCAATGCAGGATCGTGGCAAGCGGCAATTTTTTCCCCGTGTTTACAGTGTAAACACGATATTAGTATAAAGTGAGTTTCTGGCTTGACGCACTAGATTCTGCATGACCACTCAACCTCTGGGTGCGTAGAGATTGACGAGGCCACTGATGTGAGATGTCTTTATGTTGTACGGGTTAGCGTGGCATTATGGTCGTTTTTCGAGGTTTCGTGACCCTTTGCAAAAAAATAGATGATATCTTGAATTGAATCTATGGAAGAGAAATCTGCTACTCGGGGAGCAAGCAGCTTTGGTGTGATTTTCGTGTCCTAATCTGATCTTGATCGCGCCTGCGTCCCAGATGAAAACCCCACTTTTTAGGGGATCCCGAAGTGACCAGTTTTGCGGAATAGATTAACTTTGCGGCAAAAGTGTGAAAATATTTCATCTGAATTATATTATTCAGACATTACTGGCCAAATATCTTACACTTTTGAGAAGTTTTTTTTTTGTTAGAAAACGTGGTTTACTTTATATCTAAACAACGTATTTGATTAATGGTAAGTACATGCCTTTGTTTCAGAGTCCCTTGTTTCGGGATAATGATTCAAATCAACAACGATACATGATAGAATTCTAGAGAAGAATTGGCGTGATAAAGTTGCCTTAGGCATTTTTTTCACTTCTATGTCTTGAATTTGAAATCCCCGAAAAACAATTCAAATGAAAAGGTATTATATTTATTTGAATTTTATTCCTACGAAGTAGGCTACAGATCGCAAATTGTCCGGTAATGAGTCAGTCAGTCAGTCAGTCAGTCCATACGAATCCTTTCGTCGGCAAAATAAGGAGAACCATTGACATTAGAACCTTGATTTTTGGCATGAACGTGCATTAGGGCATTGTTACCAGCAAGTTCTGAGCTGACCGAATTCTGATGAAAATTGATTTATAATTATTTTTTTTATTATTTATTGATAGCTCAGCGAGTGCACTGTCATGCCCATTGGGAAACCTTGGCTGTATGTTTCACTGCATATATAACACAGTACAAAACGTGATGGGATAATGAAATAGGAAATGCTAATTTTCCATCATTTGTTAGTGCATTTATCTACACTGCTATTACCAGGCAACTTGCCACTCTTAATACACACAATTCAGTATATTGTTATAGATATATGTAAACTGTGGCCTTTAACGTGTATCCTATTTCACATCCAAACATTTCATCACAGACCAAATCATGCAGGCGTCAAATTTAGGTCAAATTGCCACTGATGATGAAATATCCTACATCAACCAATTAAGTCAGCCGGTGCAGCCCTGATCTACAGCTGTATAAAACTCAACATCTGGCATTGACGGCATGTTTAAAGGGTCTTAATTTATTTTCTTTGGGTAGAATTTAACTAGATAAAGTAACTTTGATTGTACTTCTTGAATATTGACTATATATCACACTGTGATATAATTTAAACAAAAACATTACATGTGTAATTATGTCTAAATTTTTTTTGTCATTTCAAATTTTGATTCCTTGATTAAGGGATACAGAATCACTGCCACGGAGTGTGTTGGTGTGTCACAGAATCACTGCCACAGAGTGTGTTGGTGTGTCACAGATTCACATCAGCACAGTACCTGGTAAACTATTCATTCAATCCCATCACTTTTAATCTTCAACAAAATATTCAATACTGTTTTAATCGAACATTTCTGGTGATTTTTGATGAAAATCTCTGGTGATTCTGACTTGGGCTGCATGTGCCCATCTTAATATAGGCAGCATTTCAACTTGGGGCGGGGGGGGGGGGGGGGGGGGTTGCCAAGAGCTCAGTGCCTGTCCTAATGCCTACCTTACTTCGTAGGTCCTGTGACGCACAGTCACACTGCCATGTTTTATTAGGAAAACAATATCCTACGATACTGAAAATTTCAAAAAATTATCTGTAGTTACCATCTCTTCAAACCACTAAAATTGTATTCAATGCCGTGAACGTAGTGCGTGCAAGGTAACGAAACGGCCATAATGCAAGAGGGGCATATTAGCACGCTAATCACGGTATCACTCAGGCAAATCACGACAGAACAAACTCATATGCGTTTGACAGTTCAAACATGTTACTGGAGCGAGAATCAAGCTATGTGATGCTTTCAAACTTTTCCACTATCCAGTCATTTCTGGCATAATACATGGTTCGCTTTTGTACTATTTGTACTATTCCGGATGGGATTATTTTGTATATGAGCGCATATGTACATTTCACTGAGGTGGTTACCCAGCCAGTTATTATCACAGAACTTTCGCAATCAACACATTCAATATGTCTGCCAAATCTATGAGACACTGATTCTAGGAGAGCAACTTAAGTACCTAACAATTTCTTTTACAAGACATTCCGATACTTCTATATACTACATACAAGATATATCATCCATGGGATATTTCTTTGTTTATAGAGTTGCTTGAATTTCTCATTAATAATATCTATGTGAAATTCAGCAACACAAAAAACAACATCATATAGGTATTCCAATGGGTACTAATTGTGCACCCTATTGGCTGACATCTATATGTTCTCTAATATGAATATGACTAAATGCAGGCGCTTTCAAACACCAATCAAGTCAAACCCCGTCCTATCTCATTCACCAAACGCTATATAGACAATCTTCTCGCTGTGGATATATCGCTATATAAATGACGCAGTGCAGGATATAGATCCACCTTCATTGGATTTGAAAGAAAATACAGATAGTCCTAACGACACATTTGATATTTTGGTACATCATGGTGTCTTGCCGGCATCATTGAAAACTGTTGACCGCTTCTCTCTTGGAGGAAACCAGCCTATGTTTATACTATGGTTGTCTTTTTCGAAATTGATGCTAATGCTGTTATATGGAATAAGTCTTTGGATTCTGAATGCGGACATTCTTTAATGGACGACGGCTGAATAATGAATTACGAACCAGACGCCTGTAATTATTATTTTAATATCAAAGCCGCCTGTTCTATCTCAAATCTCTTAGCATATCCTTCGATATGTTTTATAATAGTTTTCATCTTTATAGTCCAATGACTATATAATCCACATGTTCATTAATCGTGTACAGCACCCACATCCCCCACCTAACCGCACACTCCCAAAGCATCATCACTTAACCACCTCCTCCCAAAGCACCATGCCCTAACCTTCCTCTCTCAAACACTCCATAATCCTGTGATGTTAAGGAAAGATATCCCTGTTTTTGCTACTCTGTAATTCGTTTAATATCCCTATCGTCATAGCATTTCATTAATCATGTCAACGAACTGTCCATCACTACCTACCCGCCCACTTTCGCGCTTCAGATCATTCTCAGAATTTTGCTTCTTAATTTTCTAATCTCTTATATTATATTACCCTTTGTTTATTTAATCTGTTATGCTAATGTTTTATGTTCAATTTTGGTAATGTATACTGGTACTAATTTCTGTCCAAATAACATAAAACTATCCAATTATATATTAGCTGAGGTTTCCGGTTTTAGATAAGTGAACTACTTCCTGTTATTAACTATAATGGTTTGATAATTATAGATTCTCGGTCCAGGTATATCCACTATTTCTATCTAGAAAATAGAGACATGAATTCATAACTGGACTTATACGTCTATTGGTACCTTTCATATACTACTCGGAATACGCCTATTTTGCGTTTCAAAGTAGACTTGGATTCCCCTCAATAATAACTGTACACGAGATTCCCACTCCGTCACACTCAAACACCTTCTGAATATGACCCTCCAGTTCTTTCTCAATGTAGACTTGCAGGAATGGTTCTGTTCATAAAGCAATAAATATAAACTCACCCACGTATTGAAATTAACATTTACACCTGGTTGCATTGATTTCACAAACTTGGTTCTGAAGACTGTATTTTTGAAAGATAATATCAGATGTGTGACTTATTCAGTATGGCATATCCCTACCTGGCCTGGGCTTTTTGGTACCTCCGCCCCTAATTATTTTGCTTATTCTTTGAGCTAGGAACTGACCGTTACCACACTATAGCCACCTTGCGTCATGCTCTTCCAAAACATGTAAATATAGTCTAAGATGTCGCTTTGATGACATTCCAGTGACGTCGTTTAAAAAAAAAGCATTTTTGGTTTATTTTTCGATCAGATTTTCCGATATTTTTATTTATGTGATTTCTTCGCAAAAACGTCTTGTATTATATTCAAATCACTTCATGAAATAATAGATTCTTTTTCAAGAGTATCAACATTGTGAAATAATTGAGTAATATGTTGACTAGCGTAAGCCTTATACATCCAAATCATACATCATTTGTTTTGCAATGGATGTAGGTCGATTTATTCCCACTCATCACAGCATGCTGATTGTTCCTTTTGTGTTTGCTAGAGAGCGGCCTTCTAAATTGTGACAGCATCACCATACGCCATCGAGGCGGGATAGGTAACACCTTATGAGTTTAATTATCTTATCGCTAATTACAATGTGCGACAAAGTTCTGGCTAATATTTGTTTTTGCCGATTGCTCAGTAGTATATAAAGAATGTTTGAAGCAATATTTCACCCGGATGTAGAGGTCATTTGAGGAGGATTTGAGGAGGAGAGGTCAAGTGTACTATAGTTCAGGCAGAATCACCAAAAGCTACCTCCAACACAGGAGAGTTCCAATTGTTGGAGGGAATGTATTCAGAATGTATTCATCCGCGGTGATGCGGTCTGGCAGCGGTTTTGGCGGTGATTCGGTCTCGGGAAAAAGCTTCCGCGGAGAAAAAGTAGTCCCTAGATAAAATGGTCCGATGGGGTCGAGTGAGGTATCAAAGTGAAGCATTCGTGAAGGGGCATCTAATGGGCTGGGTGTGGGGTTGAAATATCGGCATTCTGCGCATGCGCGGTGGCCCAAGGGTATGAAAATAGACGTTTTGGAGCTAGGGGAGCTACTAATGGTCCAATGGGGTCGAGTGAGGTATCAATGTGAAGCATTCGTGAAGGGGCATCTGATGGGCTGGGTGTGGGGTTGAACTATCGGCATTTGCGCATGCGCGGTGGCCCAAGGGTATGAAAATAGACGTTTTGGAGCTAGGGGAGCTACTAATGGTCCAATGGGGTCGAGTGAGGTATCAATGTGAAGCATTCGTGAAGGGGCATCAGATGGGCTGGGTGTGGGGTTGAACTATCGGGATTCTGCGCATGCGCGGTGGCCCAAGGGTATGGAAATAGACGTTTTGGGATCTAGGGGAACCCCTAATGGGCCGATGGAGTTGTATGAGGTATCAGTGTGAAGCATTCGTGAAGGGGCATCCGATGGGCTGGGTGTGGGATTGACATATCGGCATTCTGCGCATGCGCGGTGGCCAAAGGGTATGAAAATAGACGTTTTGGAGCTAGGGGAGTCCCTAATGGACCAATGGGGTCATATGAGGTATCAAAGTGAAGCATTCGTGAAGGGGCATCTGATGGGCTGGGTGTGGGGTTGAAATAGCGGCATTCTGCGCATTCGCGGTGGCCAAAGGGTATGGAAATAGCCGTTTTGGAGCTAGGGGAGTCACTAATGGTCCGATTGGGTATTTTCACAGAATAAATAAATAAATAAATAAATAAATAAATTAATAAATTAATTAATTTTAATAAATAAATTAATTAATTAATTTTAATTAATTAATAAACACTTTACAACGAAAGGGTCCTAGTGGGACTCGAACCCGGGTCTCCTCGATCTAGAGGCAGACACGTTATCCATTACGCCACGAGCTATAGGCTACATATCAAGGTTGAAAATGGTCTATATATGTCTACGGTCCATACTGGCGCACTGGCCAATGTTGAACCTAATGGGAAACTTACTTCTAGACATTTGCGGTAGGGTTGTGGGGTCTCATTTTCTTAGTCTCGTCATTTAGAACACGATAGGAAGTGTCCCGGCACGAAACGGTGAAATTTTTGAAAAAGTACGATATAGCCCCATATAGTCCCATACTGGGGGTATAGGATCAATGTTTGTCCCCCTGGGAAACTTATTTCTATACATTTGCGGTAGGGTTGTTTGGATTTCTTTTTCACGTCTCGTCATTTAGAACACGATAGGAAGTGTCCCGGAGCGAATCGGTGAAATTTTTGAAAAAAGTCACCGAGGCCTGGGTAGGCCCATAGGCCTATACTGCATGGCTATGGGTGAAAAGGTCCATACGATGTGGACGTTTTGGAGTCTAGGGGGGCCACTAATGGTCCAATGGGATCGAGTGAGGTATCAAAGTGAAGCATTCGTGAAGGGGCATCTGATGGGCTGGGTGTGGGGTTGAAATATCGGCATTCTGCGCATGCGCGGTGGCCAAAGGGTATGGAAATAGACGTTTTGGAGCTAGGGGAGCCACTAATGGACCAATGGGGTCGAGTGAGGTATCAAAGTGAAGCATTCGTGAAGGGGCATCTGCCTGGACTAGCGGCTCGGGCGTTGTCACCATTCTGCGCATGCGCACACAGGGAATTGTGGGAAAAGGGTATGGAAATAGACGTTTTGGAATCTAGGGGAGCTCCTAATGGGCCGATGGAGTTGTATGAGGTATCAATGTGAAGCCTATGTGAAGGGGCATCCAGTCATGGGTGGGTGCATGTAAAATTTTTCCTGAAAAAAAGAAAAACGGAACACGGACTTTATCGAACAATCTGGGAAAATGCCTATATGGGGTATGGGGGGTATATAGGTCGCCGGGCTTAAACGGGGCTTGCCTATCAATAGAGTTATCTCCCCAGCCATTTTGGGGCAGTGAAGGAAGGTATTTGGTGTAGAGAGGGACCATCCCTGGTCCGAATGCGTCGTATGAGGTGTCATCTTGTAGCAACGTCCGCCAACGCCAAGCTTAACGCTTCAACGCCCTGGTGAAATAGCTCAGAAGTTCTGATTTTCTAGATATTCCATGGAATTGTCACTAATTCTTCGAAATGCAGTGATGCCCGTCGACGCCCGTCGTTACGCCTTAACGCTCTAACATAACGCCTTGACGCCATGATATAGACCGGAGAGAGAACAACAACAACAACAACAACAACAACGATGGCACATGAGAGAACAACAACAACAAGAAGTTTTTTCATATAGTTTATTTTCCCCAATGTTACAGCATACCCACGCTGGGGGAGCCGCGTTGGGTATGTTTACAACTCAAAAAGACTCTTGCCCAATCAGAGGCCACCATTTACATCTGTCATATTCGTTCCTGCCCGTTAGATGTATTCTTGTCCAATCAGAAGTCGCCATTTCAGCAAGTTCCATCTTCGACCATGTTCGCTCTGAACCGTTTATTCTAATCATCGTCGGACAGGCCTGGATATTCTTCGGGCAGCATGTCCTGAATCAGTTGCTTGCGCATTCTGATCGCATTTTCCAGGATCTCGGTGGGTGGTAACCCCATAGCCTCTTCCAAGTGACGCTTGGTCTTCATGATGGACCTGTGCGTGGGATCGCCTTTCATTTCAAGCGGTAGTAAGGTATACTGTTCATAGATCGCCATGGCTGTTTTCCTGATGCGGGGGCGCATTTGGGTGTACGTCTGTTGTAAATTATCCTCTCCGGCGTCCTCAATCGCTGCAGCGTAAGTGTTGATAGCTGCTGTCACAATACGATCCCAGAAGGTAGGTTCTGCCTCACTTTCCACGGACGTATGCTGACTATCTGAGGTCACGCTCCCCGCATCACTAGATAGACTCTCGGCAATCTCTGTTTCGGTATCAGTCGGTACACTCTCAGCAGTCTCTGTATCAGCATCCGCCTCAACGGACTCCTCAGAGTCTTCAATCCCATGTATAGTTTTCTGGTGTCGCATCATATCGTAACGTCTGGTGAACGTGCGTTCGCACTCAGAGCAAGTATAAGTCATGTTGACGGTTGAACGTCGACTGTGCGTGTTTTTGAAAATACGCTCGCTTTTATAGACAGTAACGCCCGTCAACGCTTGGCTTAACGCTTCAACGCCCTGGTGAATTAGCTCAGACGCTCTGATTTCCATGGAATTGACACCAATTCATCGAAATGCAGCGACGCCCGTCAACGCCCGTCGTTACGCCTTAACGCCCGTCTCAACGCCTTAACGCCCGTCTCAACGCCTTAACACACTTTCTTAACGCTTTAACGTCGTTTAATGATGCGTTCAAACAAATGTTGCTTTTGTGCTATTGCTCTGACATACGCCGCCATTTTGGAGCCGCCATGTTGGATGCGCCATTTTGGAACCGCCATCTTGGATATGTCCCATAATGCACCGGGTCAAAAATGGCGGATCCAACATGGCGGCTCCAAAATGGCGGCGTATGTCAGAGCAATAGCACAAAAGCAACATTTGTTTGAACGCATCATTAAACGACGTTAAAGCGTTAAAAAAGTGTGTTAAGGCGTTGAGACGGGCGTTAAGGCGTTGAGACGGGCGTTAAGGCGTTGAGACGGGCGTTAAGGCGTAACGACGGGCGTTGACGGGCGTCGCTGCATTTCGATGAATTGGTGTCAATTCCATGGAAATCAGAGCTTCTGAGCTAATTCACCAGGGCGTTGAAGCGTTAAACTAAGCGTTGACGGGCGTTACTGTCTATAAAAGCGAGCGTATTTCCAAAAACACGCACAGTCGACGTTCAACCGTCAACATGAATTATACTTGCTCTGAGTGCGAACGCACGTTCACCAGACATTACGATATGATGAGACACCAGAAAACTATACATGGGATTGAACACTCTGAGGAGTCCGTTGAGGCGGATGCTGATACAGAGACTGCTGAGAGTGTACCGACTGATACCGAAACAGAGATTGCCGAGAGTCTATCTAGTGATGCGGGGAGTTTGACCTCAGATAGTCAGCATACGTCCGTGGAAAGTGAGGCAGAATCTACCTTCTGGGATCGTATTGTGACAGCAGCTATCAATACTTACGCTGCAGCGATTGAGGACGCCGGAGAGGATAATTTACAACAGACGTACACCCAAACGCGCCCCCGCATCAGGAACACAGCCATGGCGATCTATGAACAGTATACCTTACTACCGCTTGAAATGAAAGGCGATCCCACGCACAGGTCCATCATGAAGACCAAGCGTCACTTGGAAGAGGCTATGGGGCTACCACCCACCGAGGCCCTGAAAATGCGATCAGAATGCGCAAACAACTGTTTCAGGACATGCTGCCCGAAAAATATCCAGGCCTGTCCGACGATGATTAGAATAAACGGTTCAGAGCGAACATGGTCGAAGATGGAACTTGCTGAAATGGCGACTTCTGATTGGACAAGAATACATCTAACGGACAGGAACGAATATGACAGATGCAAATGCTGGCCTCTGATTGGGCAAGAGTCTTTTGAGTTGTAAACATACCCAACGCGGCTCCCCCAGCGTGGGTATGCTGTAACATTGGGGAAAATAAACTATATGAAAAAACTTCTTGTTGTTGTTGTTCTCTCATGTGTCATCGCTGTTGTTGTTGTTCTCTCTCCAGTCTATATCATGGCGTCTAAGGCGTTATGTTAGAGCGTTAAGACGTAACGACGGGCGTCGACGGGCGTCACTGCATTTCGAAGAATTAGTGACAATTCCATGGAATATCTAGAAAATCAGAACTTCTGAGCTATTTCACCAGGGCGTTGAAGCGTTAAGCTTGGCGTTGGCGGACGTTGCTACTAGATGACACCTCATACGACGCATTCGGACCAGGGATGGTCCCTCTCTACACCAAATACCTTCCTTCACTGCCCCAAAATGGCTGGGGAGATAACTCTATTGAGAGGCAAGCCCCGTTTAAGCCCGGCGACCTATATACCCCCCATACCCCATATAGCCATTTTCCCAGATTGTTCGATAAAGTCCGTGTTCCGGGTTTTTTTCAGGTAAAATTTTACATGCACCCACCCATGACTGGATGCCCCTTCACATAGGCTTCACATTGATACCTCATACAACTCCATCGGCCCATTAGGGGCTGCCCTAGATCCCAAAACGTCTATTTCCATACCCTTTTCCCACAATTCCTAGCCTGCGCATGCGCAGAATGGTGACAACGCTCCAGCCACTAGTCCGGTCAGATGCCCCGTCACATAGGCTTCACATGGATAGCTCATACAACTCCATCGGCCCATTAGGAGCTCCCCTAGATCCCAAAACGTCTATTTCCATACCCTTTTCCCACAATTCTCTGTCTGCGCATGCGCAGAATGGTGACAACGCCCGAGCCGCTAGTCCAGGCAGATGCCCCTTCACGAATGCTTCACTTTGATACCTCACTCGACCCCATTGGTCCATTAGTGGCTCCCCTAGCTCGAAAACGTCTATTTCCATACCCTTTGGCCACCGCGCATGCTCAGAATGCCGATATTTCAACCCCACACCCAGCCCATCAGATGCCCCTTCACGAATGCTTCACTTTGATACCTCACTCGATCACATTGGACCATTAGTAGCCCCCCTAGACTCCAAAACGTCCACAGCGTATGGACCTATACACCCATAGCCATGCAGTATAGGCCTATGGGCCTACCCAGGCCTCGGTGACTTTTTTCAAAAATTTCACCGATTCACTCCGGGACACTTCCTATCGTGTTCTAAATTACGAGACGTGAAAAAGAAATCCAAACAACCCTACCGCAAATGTATAGAAGTAAGTTTCCCAGGGGGACAAACATTGATGCTATACCCCCGGTATGGGACTATATGGGGCTATATCGTACTTTTTGAAAAATTTCACCGTTTCATGCCGGGACACTTCCTATCGTGTTCTAAATGACGAGACTAAGAAAACGAGACCCCACAACCCTACCGCAAATGTCTAGAAGTAAGTTTCCCATTAGGTTCAACATTGGCCAGTGCGCCAGTATGGACCGTACACATATATAGACCATTTTCAACCTTGATATGTAGCCTATAGCTCGTGGCGTAATGGATAACGTGTCTGCCTCTAGATCGAGGAGACCCGGGCTCGAGTCCCACTAGGACCCTTTCGTTGTAAAGTGTTTATTAATTAATTAAAATTAATTTATTTATTTATTTACTTATTTATTTATTTATTAAAATTTATTTATTTATTTATTTATTTATTTATTTATTTATTTATTTATTCTGTGAAAATACCCAATCGGACCATTAGTGACTCCCCTAGCTCCAAAACGGCTATTTCCATACCCTTTGGCCACCGCGCATGCGCAGAATGCCGCTATTTCAACCCCACACCCAGCCCACCAGATGCCCCTTCACGAATGCTTCACTTTGATACCTCATATGATCCCATTGGTCCATTAGGGACTCCCCTAGCTCCAAAACGTCTATTTTCATACCCTTTGGCCACCGCGCATGCGCAGAATGCCGATATGTCAATCCCACACCCAGCCCATCGGATGCCCCTTCACGAATGCTTCACACTGATACCTCATACAACTCCATCGGCCCATTAGGGGTTCCCCTAGATCCCAAAACGTCTATTTCCATACCCTTGGGCCACCGCGCATGCGCAGAATCCCGATAGTTCAACCCCACACCCAGCCCATCTGATGCCCCTTCACGAATGCTTCACATTGATACCTCACTCGACCCCATTGGACCATTAGTAGCTCCCCTAGCTCCAAAACGTCTATTTTCATACCCTTGGGCCACCGCGCATGCGCAGAATGCCGATAGTTCAACCCCAGACCCAGCCCATGAGATGTCCCCTCACATAGGCTTCACTTTGATACCTCACTCGACCCCATTGGACCATTAGTGGCTCCCCTACATCCCAAAACGTCTATTTCCATACCCTTGGGCCACCGCGCATGCGCAGAATGCCGCTATTTCAACCCACACCCAGCCCATTAGATGCCCCTTCACGAATGCTTCACTTTGGTACCTCACTCGACCCAATCGGACCATTTTATCTAGGGACTACTTTTTCTCCGCGGAAGCTTTTTCCCGAGACCGAATTACCGCCAAAACCGCTGCCAGACCGCATCACCGCGGATGAATACATTCTGAATACATTCCTTCCAACAATTGGAACTCTCCTGTGTTGGAGGTAGCTTTTGGTGATTCTGCCGTAACTATAGTACACTTGACCTCTCCTCCTCAAATGACCTCTACATCCGGGTGAAATATTGCTTCAAACATTCTTTATATACTACTTTGCTCTCGTTAATAATACAGGATGAACATGAAAACATGAAAGATATTTTCAGCAAGAACAGAAAATTGGCTTAATTGGGACTAGCTCGGCTCGGTAATATATCTAACGACAATAGTCACCCTGTGACCTCTTCCAATCCAGTACAGAAACATAGAATTGTACCATGTAAAGTAAATAGATCGGTATGTATTATTATCGAGTAAGGTTATAATCGCAAAATGGCAATTGCAATATTGTTACCAAATACGCCATATCTTACACTCTGTCCATTGATAACAATTTCACACCACCGATAAGAAATATACCGTATAGAGTAAACGCAGCACTGTTATCTTACATTGTTCAGTGCATCTCAGAACTGTAGCTAGATTGAGTGAGCAGGTGGTCTTAACATGCATACTGCTGTAAGAGAGAGAGAGAGAATTAAGGTTTAACGTCGCGTTCAGCAATATTTCAACTATTTAGCGACGATCAAGTACTCATGCGAATAACTTATTAATCCAACACATTAAAACATACACACATTAAAACTTATGCAACAAACCGATTTCTCTCAAATAACCCAAGACACAGCCCTCTCTCACCCGTCTATAAAGATCTTCCAAAGTAGTCGCTCGATAAAAAGAATCTCTTACAATCTTAAAATCTATGCAGTCGATAAGAATATGGTTCACTCTGAGGTCTTCGTGGCATGGAATACACCTTTGGATTGGCTTCAGTAAATGTTCGTGAATTAATCGTGTATGGCCGATTCTACATCGCCTTACCATGGTTTGATCGAAACGTTTCTGACTGTTCAGATGAGTATAGCATACAGGTTGGGTTTTTTTTAACTCATGAAGTTTGCTATTATTCACAGCATCCCATGAAGATTGAAACAGCCGTGTCACATAAGTACAGATAGAGGGTCAGAAATCGCTATATGGCCATGGGATCCCAACGTGAAGACTTCTACAAACTGAAAATGTTCAAAATGTCTCGTATCGCAGATATTGGCATCGAAGAGAGATAACTACACTATGCAAGCAGTATTTATCTCATGCACAACCAATCAGGCACACTGTAGAAAAATATGACGAATCTGGGTACTGTGATTGCAGATGTGTGAATATCTTATACACAATATTGGGTCTTTTCATACCCATTTTCAATGAAACGCAGAAAACATACACTAAGAAAAAGATGCATTATATATTCTGATCTGGGAACTACAGTTTTAAGTGCTTACTGGTGTAGTGATGCATATGTCTGTGGAAAACCCATGCTGTCGACACAATGTGTACAATATAACGGGTGAACATATATTTCAAGAGGTAGTTCAGAATCTTGTGTCGGTGTCTCGTCGCACTGTTTTCTGTTTAAAAATGATTGAATACGATATTGCGTTTCATTATTCTATCGCCTCTTCGTGATAAATTAAAAGAATCGCAATTGAAAGTTATATTTGGGAAAGCCTCTTCAATGAGAAATATAATCTTTATTACTAAAATTTTAATATTCAGTATTAAGCATTTCTTTCGGTGAGAAAATGAGCTTTAAGTCCCAATACTACTGAACACACAGACAGAAAAAAGGTGATACTTATCACCCTAAAATGGTGATGACAGCATCACCCAAAAAAGGTGATGAGTTAGAGACCACCCTTTTCCACCATCACCTTAAAAGGGTGATGGCTATCACCTTGAAAGGGTGACGGCTATCACCCTAAAAGGGTGATCAGCAATGAGAGCAAACGTTTGGGTTATCATCATAAAATGGTGATGATTATCACGACATTGGCCACCACCCCTTTTCATCACCTTTAAAGTGTGATGAACAGGCATCATCACCATAAAAAGGTGACGGATCCATCACCCTTTTTCTGGCTGTGCAGAGTAATTATAGTTCTGAGAACGGATTTGGCTATAACTGCTCAGTTCTATATATGTCACCAAACTTCAGAAACGTTAGGCGAAGGTGACCTTCTCGAACCAGTGTCTGCAATAATGCTATGTGACGTTTTTGTTTTTCAAGTTGTCGCATTTTTCATAGGATATTGCAAATTCTACTAGGCGATATATGTATACGTCATATGTACAGTATCTTTTGAACTACCCAGAAATGGATAATTAGCATCGTCGCAGTCACTTTTATAAGGATAATATTTCTAAATATGCATGCACCATTTCGGTTATCGGTGGTTTCCTTCGTATCCAGAGGTGAGTACATAACCTCCACAGCCTCGCCTTTATAGGGTTTAACCAGTAAAAGGAGATTGTACAAGTGAAATAGAAGGAAGAAACTTTGCAATGGTTATTTTTAGACAATTTCTGCTTATAGTGACATATGGCTCGTCTGAGTTTCACATAAATACTGTTAATGAAAAATTCAGGCTGCTCTGTAAACATCCCAAGAATGATATCCCTCAAATGTAGTAGCCATGAAGAAAGAATTAAGGCTTCTGACGAAAATATGTTTCCTGAACTGTGATTGTAACGGCGATGTATTACAAACTATTCACACCTAACACAAGCAAATTATATATGTGTAATTCTACTTATCTGGCCAAGAGTTTTGTGATTTTCTGTTGGTCAAATTTCCCGAGGGGTGTAGAAACCCAGTTTAAAGAGAATGGGGCCACCTCTAAATTAAGTTTGTGCTAAAACTAGTAACAGGAGTTTCAGAAATCTGATATTAATATTGACCTCAGTGATGGTTTTGTTCTTTACAGATAAGATCATACAACCATGAGTAAGGTAAGTGAAACAAAATATTTACGACACATTAGTATCACTGCGTGAAAAGGCAAGTTTTCATTTCCGGAAACCTATTGGAAACTGGCTTGGAAACCGTGTCGGTACAGTTTCCAATAGGTTTCCGGTGAGTTGTTCCATCCCCTCAGTGTATATTTGCTTAAATGGCCTGGAATGGGCCTCTGCGACGGCGAAGTGTGTCAATATTTATCGCTGTTCAGTTATATCCCTGTTTACCCTTTATGGTGCTCTTTGCCAATGTTCATACGATTTCCAGGTTAAATATAGAAAAAAATATAATACTTTCTTCAATCACAAATATGGTTGAGTAAATTTCCGGTTCAAGAGTCGAATTATTCTTTTCGTATGGCACAATATCGATAAAACCGTGTTCTCATAATACAAATAAAATAAAATAAGCCGTGTTCTCTTAATACAAATTATTATATACAATCGTGTTCTCATAATGCAAATTATACACGCCAGTCTGGTACGAGAGAAACGACGAACCACTTCGAATAAGCTCAATAAACCAACAGTACCTGCATCGTGCTGTTCTCGCATATTTTTTATCATGTTGTGTTTACTGAATCTCAGTCATGATTTGATTGTAAACTGTACTGGAAATTTTAATCCCATAAGTTTTTCGTGTTGTATTCCAGGTCGTTACTGAACAGCCTGGAGCATCACAACAGAGGATAATCAAACTATCTCCGGTGGATTGGAGCTCTGGTCTGGGTAGCTGCTTTGAGGATATAACCAGCTGTACGTATTTTATCTCAATGAAATCTGTAACAATGTCCCTAAAGTTCTATTGGTGGTACTGACGTACATCATCCAAGACTAAATGTTCCCTCCGTAACCGCCATGGGCAGGTTTATTTCTCGCATAACTTATACATACATACACGAGATATCATTCATGGGATGTTTCTTTGTTGATAGAGTTGCTTGAATTTTTCATTAAAAATATATATTTGAAATTTGGCAACACAATATATCAACAGCATATAGGTATTCCAATGGGTACTAATTGTGCACCCCTATTGGCTGACCTATATCTATTCTCTTATGAATATGACTATATGCAGGCGCTTTCAAAAACCGATCCATTCAAAGCCCGTTCCTTCTCATTCACCAAACGCTATATAGACGATCTTCTCGCTGTGGATAATCGCTATATAAATGACACAGTGAAGGATATATATCCACCTTCACTGGATTTGAAGGAAACTACAGACAACCCTACAGGCACATCATATTTAGACCTATATCTCTATAAAAATGAAGCGGGTCTTCTCTCTCGCCGACTGTATGACAAAAGAGATGATTACAATTTCGACATCGTAAACTATTCCTTTCTGGACAGTAATATTCCAGTGGGACCTGCATATGGCGTATACATATCACGCCTAGTAGCATTTGCTAGATCTTGTGTTAATTGTGACGATTTTAATCAACGTCACAAAACATTGTTGCAGAAACTTATAAAACAGGGCTACACCACCAAGCGCCTCCACTTAAAGATGTAATCAGCCTCAAATCTGGGCTGAAATCAATGTCTCTCAAACTCAGAGAAAGTGACATATGTTACAACAGGTACAAAATGAAACACATTCGACCACAAAAAACTAAACTTGTATCTACCATTCACGAGAAAATAGAAAGAATTGATCTTTAAAAATAAACGGCATGGCATGCCGTTTATTTTTCCACCACCGTGTCAACAAGCGTATACACGTGTGGTGCATTCTACCAACGTATGCTGTGCGACATTACCGAACCGTAGGCACGAGCCATCACGTTATTCCATGGCTGCAGCTGTGCAGCATTCAAATTCGTGAGCGTCGCTACGTCACTCATACGTCTCGCAGTGACATGATGTTCCTCTCCGCGTACAACACACACTCAATGGCGAGACAGACAAGCCGTCGAAGCGGACAGAGTTACAAATTTCTCTGACAAGATATTCTTGCATTCGTTGTACATGACGATCCCACTATCATAAAATATAATACATATGATGCTTTGGTATTTCAATGCTGAAAAAAACGCACAGGGGAGAGTTTACAACGTCCATCCATTTTGAGGCTGATAAAATCTTTAAAGTTTCTCAAATTTGGCGATACGAGCGTAGCGTGCAAGATCTATGGCGTTACGTTTCGTTTCTAATTCCGCTTAACCCGGGGCTAGGGGCCGTATGAACCCATATACTTCAAGATCCTCATGGTACTCATATGAACAGTAACAGTCAAAGCGTGACTGAGATACATCATTCTTTAGATGACGACTTTACAACGAATATTACGGATTAAGAATACTGATCAGCGATACGGATTTGATATTTTTGGAACATCATGGTGTCTTGCCGGTATCATTGAAAACTGTTGACTGCTTCTCTCTTGCAGGAAACAAGCCTATGTTTATGTATACTATGATAGTCTTTTTGAATTTGGTGCTAATACTGTTATATGGAATATGGAATAGGTCTTTGGATTATGGACGCGGATATTCTCTAATGGACGACGGCTGAATTATGAATGACGGACCAGAGGCTTGTAATTTCTTAAAAATCGACTTAAATCGTAGAAACTCGAGGCTTTCTTGGTTTCCGGACATTCGGTATTAAACTGTTAAGTATTTGTTTAAAAAACACAGAAGTTGAACTCTTTAATTTTCTGCAAAGCAAACCTGTCCCAGATCAAATTTCAGATCAAATTTTTGACAATAATGTCGTCAAATATCATAGCTTTCATTTCTAGGTATAATGGGATGTTTTTTTCCCACCGTGTTACCAGTGCCACCTGACCGATAAGATGGATGAATCTCGCTGTGTGGCCGTGTGTATGCCTGGAGGAATGGTCGCTCTCCGGACAAAATTTCGGACCCAATATGGAATAAAGGTAAGAAAATTGTAACCAGGAATGGACACTAATCAAATGCAATATATTTGTCCAGACAGTCGCCAGCTTTTCAGCTTTGTGTGTCACAGGAATACTAGACTATCTAGTAGTCTATCCTTGAGATACACAAACATGGTACTTTAGAAATACTACTTCTCTTCTCATTTTCGACAATTGGTTGTCGATATTAGATGGCCTATGAAGAAGTAGGGCCATGTTTGATTGTCGAGCTCTCCGTGAAGCGTGTTTAGTAGTCACAATATTGTTATTTGGGCATATTTTAAAGCTTTAGCAACCTCAACGAAAGTTCTTATTCTTTAGCGTAAGACTCGAATAACGAATCTACCTTACCTATCAAACACTCATCACTTTTCCACCGCCAGTCTGTTCACCATTTTTGCAAGAACGTGCCCACCCACTACTAAAAGCCTATTCTAACACTGCACATCCTCTACGCCATTTAACCTTCTCTGAAGGTAATCTCTCAAACTGCCTGATACACTATACAACCTATGCGTACGGCTATCCAGGCATTCAACATTCCACACATCGATTCGGATGGAGACAGTGAAACATGAAAAATTATTATCCGTTCAATTACTAAAACAATTGCCGTAATACAGCTCATTGTAGTACACTCTCGGCCACAATGATTGGTACATTGGGAGAAAACAGTTACAGGGTATTAAACAGGATTTTCTAGACGAGATTCAAAAAGACACTAGAAGACATTAGATTTCAGGTTGGCAGGTAAGAATTCCATAATTGTTGTTGCTTTAATTTACAAGAAATATCGACGGTTGCGATTTACATAAGGGTCTTTATCAATTCAGGTTTGCCTGGCTGGTTGGATAATTGTGTATAGTAGATAATTTAGTTAAGTAATTTGCGAGCTGTGGGGAAGAAAGACTGAACGAGAGAAAAAAAATTGTTCAAATATCAGAATAAGATAATCATTTATTTTATGTAATGGCAGAATATTGAATTCCAATATGGTATGGATATTAAAATGTGAATAAGCCTGTTTTGCAGAATGACCAATGGTTGGATGTGTGTGAGATAGATTATGTCCCAGACCATATTGCAATATGTGATGTAAGAGTAGAATAATATTAAATAAATAGAATCTTCCTATATATAATTATAATTATAAATTGCAAGAGAGCCAGTCTTGAAGCTTAGTGAACACGTTAATGTTTCGATTAAATGTTCATGATTAATGTCGGATAAAACGGCACAAGTGTCGTCGGGGAAAAAAAGATAAACTCTAAACATTTAGAGCATTTTTAAAATATACTGAACCACTATTACCAACAGAGAATGCTTTTTACTGAAATAGTGACGGTGAAGTTTTGAAGATAGATGGAAACACTGAAAGGTGCTTGTCCAAAGCAGCCCACCATACTGGTTTTGATTAATTTGCTTCGGTTTACCCTTTACTTCAGTAATTAATTTTTGGTATATGTTTTGTAAATTGTATACTGTGTACTGCGGACCGGAATAAAAAATATATATATATATATAAACGATGCTTTGATAAACTGCTGAAAGCAGTGAAACTAGTTAGCGAAATCAATCAGTCCGAGTTTGTCATGACTTTTTTCTAGTACTATATTTACCATACACATAGGCAGTTTATACTGTGATCATTTAGTCTATATATATATATATATATTACGTAATATGTGTATCTCTGGTACACATAAGAGGTTTTTGAGCATTTTTTTTCACAGTGACAGTGTACCATTGGTACTTTTCGTACATAGTATTTGGAGCGAAGTTCTCATTTTAGATTGAAGTTACATTATCTTAGATGAGAAGAAAAAAAGAAAAAAAACATAAAAAGATGGCTTAGATCTTGGGTCGCATCCAGGCATGAAATTAACTTTCTGTCTTGTTCAATTATGTTGAGTATGACACCGCTGTTATAAAATGTAGGGTAACATTTTATGGTAAAAATATGAACTATGAAAAGTTTTAAATCTCTGCTCTTAATGAGAATGTTTGGTTTGGCGGATGGACACATATCCGCATGGCTTTAAGCATTACATTCATATTATTAAATTCCGATCAACCCAATCTTTCAGTGTCATATCGGTTAATGCTGGTATTACTCAAAGCGTACAAAAGAATTGATTAACAATAAATTAATTTTATATTCAATGGAAAACAAACGTGTAAAAGAAGTGTGAGATTGCGTTTCTCCTGTTTTAGAGCGTGTGCAACTGAAATAGGGATTATAATATTGTACAACTTAGTACCGACTGGTACAAGTATAGCAACGGAAGATATATAGCAACAGTGGTACGGTATCTACATCTTCACAAACATTCAAATCACATATAAATTGCTTAAAAACCAAATGCACGAAAGCTCTAGATTTGTTGAAAGTAGTTCCCAGCTATAAGTGTGGGGGGAGATCAGCAAACTCTCCTTCATTTATATCGATCACTTGTTCGTTCCAAACTCGATTATGGTTCTATTGTTTACAATGGTGCAAGCAAGTCAAACTTGGCAAAGCTAGATCCAATTCTCCATCAAGGACTAAGGCTTTGCCTCGGTGCGTTCAGAACATCACCCAAAGAAAGCTTGTATGTTGAAGCGGATGAATTTCCTTTAGAACTTCGGAGAATTAAATTATCGCTGCAATATATCACAAAACTGCATTCGAACCACTCAAATCCTGCATATAACTGTGTTTTCAACCCTCAGTACGCAGATTTATATTCACAAAAACCCTCGATTATTCCACCTCTTGGAATCCGTATGAAACCACACCTTGTAGCAGCTGGTATTAAAGTTAGTCAAATTTTACCTAACGCGCTCTTGCCAACTCCACCATGGCAGTTAGCCACGCCAGAAGTAGATATTTCACTGACTAAATATAAAAAGGCAGACACGAGCCAGCTCGTGTATACACAAGAATTTGGTCTACTGAGAGAGAAATACAAATCACATCAGGCTATTTATACAGATGGTTCTAAAGATGGTGAGAGAGTAGCATGTGCTACTATCTTTAGTTCCAAAACTAAAACATATCGTCTGCCAGGTAAAAGTTCCATTTTTACTGCAGAAGCAAAAGCTCTATTATCAGCTTTAGAAGGTATTGGATCCACTAGAAGGAAAAAAATGTCATATTCTCAGATTCACTATCATGCCTTAAAGCAATTAAAAGTGGAAATTCAACTCATCCCACCATCTTCAAAATTCTGCAATTATATGACACCAGATTTGATCAACAGATAGATATTGTGTTTTGTTGGGTGCCTAGTCACGTTGACATCAAAGGCAACACTGAAGCTGATAGATTGGCTAAGGCAGCTCTAGATGAAGAAGTTGATCCCGTCGGAATCCCATACAGCGATTTCAGACCATCTATCTGCGCTTATGTCAGAAAGCTGTTTCAATCTTTATGGGATACTATGGAAAATAACAAACTTCACGAGTTAAAAAAAAACGGTTGGTTATACTCATCTGAACAGTCAAAAGCGTTTCGACCAGGCCATGATCAGACGATGTAGGATCGGTCACACACGATTAACTCATGAATATTTACTGAAACAGGAGCCGATTCCAAGGTGTATACCTTGCCATGAAGATCTCACGGTGAAATATATTCTCATAGACTGCATAGACTTTAAGATTGTAAGAGATACTTTTTATCGAGCAGCTACGCTGGAAGATCTTTTTAGCAGAGTGAAAGAGGATTGTATTTTAAATTATTTGAGAGAGATTGGTTTGTTGTACAAACTTTAATGTTTGTACCTGTTTTAACGCATTAGTTTACCGAGTTTTTGAATTGATTACTTAGAATTTTGTTTGGTCGTCGCTATATAGCTGAAATATTGCTGAATGCGACATTAAACCTTAATTCTCTCTCTCTCTCTCAGTACGCAAATTTTCTATTTAAAGAAACCCTCGATTATTCCACCTCTTGGAATCCGTAGGAAACCACACCTTGTAGCAGCTGGTATTAAACTTACTCAAATTTTACCAAACGAGCTCTTGCCAACTCCACCATGGCAGTTAGCCACGCCAGAAGTAGATATTTCACTGACTAAATATATAAAGGCAGACACGAGCCAGCTCGTGTATATACAAGAATTTGGTCTACTGAGAGAGAAATACAGATCACATCAGGCTATTTATACAGACGGTTCTAAAGATGGTGAGAGAGTAGCATGTGCTACTATCTTTAGTTCCAAAACTAAAACGTATCGTCTGCCAGGTAAAAGTTCCATATTTACTGCAGAAGCAAAAGCTCTATTATCAGCTTTAGAAGGCATTGGATCCATTAGAAGGAAAAAATATGTCATATTCTCAGATTCACTATCATGCCTTAACGCAATTAAAAGTGGAAATTCAACTCATCCCACCATCTTCAAAATTCTACAATTATATGACACCAGATTTGATCAACAGATAGATATTGTGTTTTGTTGGGTGCCTAGTCACGTTGACATCAAAGGCAATACTGAAGCTGATAGATTGGCTAACGCAGCTCTAGATGAAGAAGTTGATCCTGTTGGAATCCCATACAGCAATTTCAGACCATCTATCTGCGCTTATGTTAGAAAGCTGTTTCAATCTTTATGAGATACTGTGGATAATAACAAACTTCACGAGTTCAAAAAAACGTTTGATTATACTCATCTGAACAGTCATAAACGTTCCGACCAGGCCATGATTAGACGATGTAGGATCGGTCACACGCGATTAACTCATGAATATTTACTAAAACAGGAGCCGATTCCAAGGTGTATACCTTGCCATGAAGATCTCACGGTGAAACATATTCTCATGAACTGCATAGATTTTAAGATTGTAAAAGATACTTTTTATCGAGCAGCTACGCTGGAAGATCTTTTTAGCAGAGTGAAAGAGGATTGTATTTTAAATTATTTAAGAGAGATTGATTTGTTGTACAAATTTTAATGTTTGTACCTGTTTTAACGCATTAGTTTACCGACAATCCTATACAGGGGACATTCTTAGCCTCCACACCGGCAGTGACCACTTCAGACTAAACAGGCGTTCTTAGCAAGTACATCTAAGCAGGAAATGGTGCATATCAGCAAATCAATGGCAGAACCTATGATCGTGTTAGCTTTATAATAGTGAAAGTGGCGGAGTTTATAAAGTACCTCTTAGTTAATAGTTGTCTATTTGAATGAGTACAACCGGCTCTCTTATTAACGCTCCTGCCTCAGCACTAATGGTGTACTTGGTTCTTGTAATCACTGTGGTCAAACACAAGGGCCCTTTGGCGGACAGTGTGTCACACGACAGGCTTAAGCCAATCGATGTACTGATAACATAGCGCTTTCGATAATCACTGATACTGACATTACCACGTGCGGGGGTTAAGCTAGGCCATTGATCTCGGTTAACTCGCATTTTCTTCAACGATCTCCATTATTTAAGGCGTCAATAGGTTTAATTGATTTAGTTGGTTCTAAAATCGTTCCTGCCTTATTAAACCTGGTTGAAAGAAGAACCTTAAGAAGCCAATATTTCTTGTCGGAGAATTACCTCCTCATATTTTACGAATAATTAATACCTAGAGATCAATATTGTTGAAACATCGTTTATTTCGCATTTTTTTTGTCATGAAAGTTATTTAATACCTCCAGAAAATGAAGCGAAATCTGATTAACACACCCAAGAAACATAGTTCAAGCATGATTTTGTAGAGAAATACAAGTGTGTAAATTCAAATTGCCAACACCGACAATAAGAAAAAACAAAATCAGAGGAAAAAGACATGCAAGTTGAACACAAACCATTCACACCTCAAAAACGAAAGATTTACAACTCAAAATAAAATTGTTCGATCATGTTCCAGATGTCGCGCCCCACTGTTTGTTACTTTAGTGCGAATAACGATGCCATGGCGCGATGGCAAGATGGGTGACGAACATCGTTGGAAAACGCGATCCGCGACCGTTCTTTAGTGGCGACGTCTAAATACTTACTTACATTTGAATCATAACCACTCCTTCATTTGATGTCTGTGGTTTAACACTGATCAAATTAACAATAATACTGAATAGCCTAGTTCACATAAAGTTAAATAGAATATTCCCAGGTTTACTTTGATATTACTAGAAGCAAATATCACCTTCCCCTGGACCGTAATTTTAACGACGAGAATAAAACTATCCATTTCAAAAAGTGTTTCTCGCACTGGCGCCATCGATGTGGTTTAATTTCCTGGGCAAATCGTGGAAAACGGATCATAAACTGGACTGCATTCATATTTGTTGCCGACGGATATCATTGTCTGTCGTCATTATTACCAGTCGTATGTGACAAGCAGCTGGTACACGGGAACTGATTTGATTCACCGATACACGGTTGTGTGGATATTGAATAAGTGCAGCAAAACCCTTTAATCGATCCTCACTCACAGAGCTGAATCATTAGATATTTATTGGAAACCACGTAAATTTACCGGATCGTGGATGTCAAACACCATATAGAGGAGCATGATCGGTAGATTTTATACATTTCAATGTACTGTGTCGAAGTCATTAGTACTCCATGTAGTATTATTTAGATAGCATGACATAGGTGATTTGAGCAATAGTGGACTTCATAACTTCTTGGATATGGATAAAATATAGGTGGTTTATTGTATAGGTGACGAAAGATATAAAGACGGTAGTTTTCGCAAACGTTTGTTTTTGTCTGTACGTTGTGGAGAGAAAGCCATCGGAAATTTCGTGCTCATGTCTTGTTACATCATACATCCATGTAAGCACATGCATACAATACACTTTTGGTAATCACAATATTATTTTTCTATCTCCAAAATCAATTCATATTCTGTCGTTGGATTATATCTTGAGAATGTCGATATAATATATACAATATCTTTTCGCCCCTATTATATCTATACATTGCATCAGTAGGAAATATGGGTGAAAAACATACATATAATTAACCTATTTGTGTTACCCCGCAGTCGGTGAGAATACGTAGTTATTCACTATCCCTCGTAATATTACACGATTTTATTAAAAGAACTCAACTGAAACCAGACCTGTCATTTAAGAAATAATGTTTTCATAGGCGTGCTAAATCGTTATTTCACGCACTGTTAGTGTGGAAAAGTTTATATTTTAGGGCAAGGGCGAAGCTCGCGCCCTGAAATTATGAACTTTCACACTGCACTACTCACTACTGCACTACTCAAATTGATTATCAACAAAGATTACCATGAAAGATTGGAAAAATATGGTAAACGTTCACAACATTTCATCCATTTGTTGAAATGTGCCTCTCGCCTCAGTTGGCATCGTGCCAATATCAATGAACGAATTTATGTGGTTTCTCAGAAGGGGGCATACTCTTCTGCCATCTGGGACTGTGTGAAAAATACAGGCATACAATTACAAGCGTCTGGTCCGTCATTCATAATCCAGCCGTCGTCCATTAAAGAATATCCGCGTCCATAACCCAAAGACCTATTCCTATAAGCCTATTTGTGTGTTATTCTTGATTAATTTCACCATGGAACCAACTGTTGAACTTGAGACAGAAATTTACGTCTTTATTAATAATATAAAACCAATTTAATACGTCTAATCCGTATTCCCCATTTCGTTTGCCTGTCGATCCCTGGTTCATTTCGTTTGTTAGCCAGATAACTTAATTTCTCATCGTCATCGGAGGAAAATCTACCTTTGTTCATCTGATCACACTCGTGTGGTATCTCATTTAAAACAGCAAGAAGAGATTTATCATCTGAGTCTCTCATGAACTCTTCGATCTCCGCTTCTCAAGATAATTCGTTTCTGAAAGCACGTCTTGTTTCTCCTGTTGATCTGTTTCTTATTGAGTAACACTCGTATGTCCCAACTGGTTTGTAAATATCTGCGATTATACATTTTATGCCTTTAAAATAAACTAAAGTTCCTACTTGCTGGGTATCCATTCTGTTTGTTTATTGGACTGTATAGGCGGGCGAGAATTTGTCCTGCCATTTATCACCCGCCCTATGAAATGGATTCCCCTGAGTGAACACCTGTGCGTGTCAAGATCACGGGTGTAAATTTCATACGTCACAAAGTTTTCAGCCGTTCTAAATCGTCTAATAATTGCACGGTTAGTGTGTAATGGGTGTAAGTGTTATAGAATCCCGAACACTGTTTCATCACAATAGGTCACTGATCACTTTGACGGCATGGTGACATCCAGTACCAATTTCAATGACACGTGGCCGACCGAGGGTGTCCGATTTTACTATTTTGGCGTTGAAGACAATACTGGAATTCAACAGACCATAAATATTGCCAGCGCGCAATAATTGCCCGGAGGAATTCTTGAAACTTAAAGACAAAATTTTAGACTCACTCATCGATATTCAACCACCATCACTTTATGTGAATATCAACTAACCGTGGGGCTAGCCTGTCCCATAATCCGATACATTGCCCGACAGGCAGATTCGGTGGATTAGATCCTATTTGCCGGTAGTATACATTATATGATCGCAGAGATGTTTGCCGAAATAAGGTAAAGTTAGGGATCGTTTCCATTATTCGTTTTTTCTTCAGTCGCGATTTTTCTTCAATTTTCTCGATTGAAAAACGAACATTCGTGAATCAGTCGCGAGGATATCGAGAAAAAAAATGAGAAAAAACGATTGAACCTTTTCTGAAAAAAACCATTCTCTCGCGATATCGTTTTTGAATCGTTTACCCATGCACGATCCCTTCTTGATCGCGAATCTTCAATCGCGAGGGAATCGTTTTTTTCAAGGTGCGAGAGAATCGCGAGGCGGAGTGATATCTGACACATAGGCCGTGTTGCCGTCGTACGCCGCTCTATCCGCGAACTGGGAACTACATTTAATGTTGGTTGCGGATTTGTCGATGGAAAACCTATATTACTATACTATACTGTATAATTGCGTAAGATAACCGGATAGTATATATTATTCACGATCCAGTCTCCTACAAGCCGAAGTAGGGCGTATGCTGGAAATATCTATACATATACCTGTACCATGCTTCCTGTGACGTCCGCGCTCAGGTTTACTCTGGCGAAGCGTAAATGGCAAAATTACATGTTTATTTAATAATCGTGTGAGTCGACAATGTGTTAATGTTCAGTCATTCCCTTCATTCGTCCGATAATTTCCTCATATATTCATGCAACTTGGTATAAACAATACAGGGTGATAGTCGCAATGTCTTGTTTTTGTAAATTCCGGGTATAGGTCATAAGTGGATTTGAGTTCGTCGTTGATTGCATTATCAGAATGATTATGGCACAGACTTGATAGAGGTGTGAATGGGCGCATGGCGATAACCCAGAAGAGCTTAGCCCTCCAGCCGAGAATTTCCTGGTTAATTAAGGTGAAAAATAGTGTAATTAACTATGTATATTTTGTTATAGTAAACATATTTTAGGAAAGGGTATCCATTCATGTTTTGGTACAGTTTTTAAACTATTGAGATGTGAATAAGTTCAAAAAATCACCATAACGTTAATTGTATTGATTATAAGAATATTCGCAGTGATTTCATATTTATATCAAATACATATCACAATGGTGATTGAACCGCAAATAACGGTTGGATTCGCATATGTACAATACTTTTTAATTTTACATTTTGATAAATGAAGTATGAATGATTCAAAAGGGAATCTCAAGCCAGAACCCACCTGAATATTACATAATTTCATCTCATACTGGATTAACCAAGCTGGCAAGAGAGAAAAAAATTCTCGCCCGAGTACGATCATCGGTTAAAGATTTCGGGATTTTTCCCGCAAAATTAAAAATTTAAATGTGGGATTTGAAAACCTGTAGGACAGAGAAAGACGTTTTATATTCATATTTTATATTAATGGAGTCATTTCACATATAGTATCATACACGGTGAGGAGCGTTGTTTGATTCTTCAGCAACCAAGTCACGTGACCTGAATTATACAGGCCTTTCTCCGCATCGTCAAGGTTTCATTTTTAGCCAAAGGCGAGACCTTGATCATCTTGCCAAGCAAACCACGTTCAGCCCACTTTCAGTGTTGTCCATACTGCAATTACCAGGCTTGTGGGATATTTGATGGTGAACGAATACGTGTATTTTCATCAAATTGTGAAAAATAATCAATATCATTATTTTCTTTGAATCATTTCTTTTATATCTATATTTTCCCTTTGCATCTATTAATTTTCATAACTTATTGAAAATATACGTATTCATCTACCGTCAAATATCCCACAAGCCAGGCAGCTGTGGGGTTTTGCACTTATAGACGCCAACTTAGGGAGCCGCACAAAAAAAAACTCCCACCCAGGGAGCTCCAGAAAAGATTAATTCACAAAACCAAACAAACAAGCAAAAAAATAATGACAGTTGTGAAAAGTTTCACAAATAGCCCGCGCTATATATTAATAATTAAGTGCTTTCAAAGAATCAAAAGCCCCGTATGACAATGTTATATTCAATACAGCGCCATCTATCTACACAAGGAAAATGGTGGTCTTAGGACAAAAATCGGACGAATCAACTCAAAATTTCAGCACGCACAGATGCCAAAAACGTTCACGAAAAATACTACACAAGAAATCTGGAATAATACCAGCTTTAAAACACAGAAATACTCAAAATAATAGACGAAATTGGAAGTGCAAATGACTCAATCTGACCATATCCGAGCCTGTGTCCCGTACAAAATATATGTAAATATGAAGTTATAATTATATGTATATATCGTTCACCATTATTCCTATGTAAAAAAATATTTTGTTTTCAATTTCTTTCAATATACCCATCGTATCTATATAACCGCCAACTGAACTGAAACACGCTATAGTTTTACACAAGGCAAAGAAGAATGGAAAAGGAAGAAGTAAAAATGATCGAACTTATAGTCTGACTGAAGTGTTTATGATATAGAAACTCGAACGTGTATGCGGATCAGTCAGACTGAACCTTGCCGTACTACTTTCGGCTATAATCCTCAATCGTTTTTTTTCAATCGCTTATATTTTCTCAATTAAAAAACCATTGAATCGCGATATCGCTTTTTATTCGAGAAAATTTTCTCGATTGAAAAACGATTGCCAACAGGAAAAAAAACCATTCGAACAGCGATCGCGAATGAATCGTTTATTTTGAAGAAAGAAAACCATTCTATCGCGACTTGGAAAATAGCGACTTCGAGAAAATTTGACGAAATAAACGATTCATTCGCGAACGATAATTGGAAACGGTGCCTAAAGGAAAGGGAGATAAGTCTAAGCCAGTAAATTATAGACCGTTAACCCGGATTAGTTGTCTATTGAAGCTCATTTTTTTCTGCCAATAATTCCAGATGACAAGAATATGCAGAAAGCATAGAATTAGAAAAGAAAACCAAACTGAGTTCAGAAGTGGATACTCCACTTTAGAGAATATGTTTGTTTTAGAAAACCTTGTAGACATATTCAGTTCAACTAGGGGAAAATACTGTACTTTTATATTTCCAGAAGGCTTTTTGACAGTGGTATTACTGGCAAAGTATTTATCGTTATAGAGAACATATATAATGGTATTAAATGTTGTATAATTGATTCAAATGGCAGATTACTTGATTGTTTTTCATCAGCAGTATTGAATTCGGTCCATGGGAGAAATCAGCTAAATGATCTAGAGGATGCTTTAACAAATTCTGTTGCACAGGGCAATATATTAAGTGCTGAAAATGTAGCCTATGTATATATATATATATGAGATTATTCATTTTGCTTGATGCTGCTGATACAGTTTTTTAGAGATGAAAAATATGTTGCATCATTTTACAATTTATTGTAAAAATTGGAGGATGAAGGTAGATCTATCGAAAAACCGAAATATTGTTATTTGGTAAGGAAAGAAGATGAAGCGCAAAATTCTGTTTTGATGGTAATCCTAAACATCTAGTCTCACAAGCTACAAAAGCAATGTTTGAGGTGTTGAAAAAAAGAAATATGGATTTACCAATTGATTGGCAGGTTAAATTGTTGGCTTAGATGGTTAATCCAGTCTTGTTATATTCTGGCCAAATATGGGGTTATGAAAAAATTGATGATATTGAAAAGGTGCAGTTGTCGATCTGTAAAAAGTACTTAGAATCAAGAAGAAAACTTCTAGTGTTATAGTTTATGGAGATTAGTTATTGCCTCTATGGCAAATGATGTTTGCGTGCGTATGATTACATCGTGGGCAAAAATCATTTATAAAAAAACTGAGAAACTATCCAGTTCAGTTAATCCCAGAGAAACCGCCGTGGTAAAGTAAGAGAGAATTGATATTAAAGATATGCAGAAAAAGGAAGGTACCATACCCAGTAAGCTATTTTTATGATATTCTGGCGGTCGTCAGAATGGGTAATTTACATTGGGCAGGGACGCTAGGGGGAGCTGTGTACAGTGTATACTGGCTTATGCTATGCAAGCTTGTTATTACATCTGTATCATATAAATGAAAGATTATTTCACTGACTTTATGAGAAGTATACAACCGCTCCTTGTAAGTGCTTAGATTCGCATGCCGTTTTTAATTTCAATATGAATTTATTTGGAATCAGTGCAATTCCCATCATGTATTGGCTTTGGACGCCATCTTTGTTCTCGTGCAATATAAACATCGACCTCGGTGTTTCTGCTTACTATCCGAGTAGGCGCATGTTTATCAAGTCCAACAGTTCATCCCACGCACCTACCACCCTTTTTAGAACATTTTAATGTTTTTTCTCAGGGGTGGGTAAATTGGAGGCCAGGTCAGCATTATGGTCTACATGTACATGTGCTTTTCTAGTCAAGTCACGTCACATTAGACATCTACTAGTTTACTTTTACTACTTTCATATCATTCAAAATTTTATATCTTGTAGTCCTTAGTAGGCATGCACATGTGTGGCACATACAGTTCGCCTGGTCTGCAAATAATCCCAAACATTGAAATATCTTTAATAACTGCTACATTATTTAATCTCATGCTTATATATTGTTATAGTAAATTATATTATATTAAAAGGTTTTATGTTTGTTCTTGCCCAATTCGGCCAATTAGTGTAAAGTGGCTTGTTTTAACCGTAAGACAATATTTAACTGATCTATATTTCTAAAATTGACATGAAGTTAACAAATTGACTAAAACAGAGTTTTACAAATTATTTTAACAACAGATTTACTTGGAATATTATCTCACTGTATTGCCTCCTGGACTGACACATAACATGATCAAATTCCAAACATCCAATCGTAGACTCCTGACTGAAGCAGATCGCTGGACTGGTACCGCTCGCCAGAATCGAGTATGTACATTATGTAATAATGGGGATATTGGAGATTAACCTCATTTTTTAATTTTAACGTAACCGACTTAAAGAACTCAAAAATAGATACATACCGTCATATCATGGTAAATATCCGAATGAGTTTAAGACAAAAGATCTGTTCAATTAAACTTCGAAAATAATTCTAACTGATTGATGTAGGTTTATTCAAGGGAACAGTACGTTATTGATTGGCCTAAGCGAGAAAAAGTTGAACCTACAGTACTCGCTGATTGGCTGGACCTCACCAAGAGCAAGGTCGTTGAAACAATCCGCCATATTGACAGAAGTACTCTTCCCCAAGCAAAACCAGTACTGAGAAACCTCAATTCGCAAGAAGTTCTAGCAAATCTCCAGAGTAAAATCGTCATAGTCCCAGCAGACAAAGCTCCGAATAATATAATATTCATATGCAAATATTACTATTACCAGGTGCTGGTTAAAGAATTGAGTGTAGACATACCTTCATCAAATACGTCTACTTACTCCCAAACTGCATTTACTCTGGAAGATTTATTTAACAATCACAAAAAGTTTCTCAGGGAAAGAGGTATTTGTCTTCCAACCAATCATAACGACATACCAAAACTATACTGGACTCCCAAAATGCATAAATCACCATACAAAGCTAGATTCATAGCTGGTTCTAGAAGCTGCACCACCAAGCTTCTTTCAACCCTATTGACGAGGGCCCTTCAGGAGGTAAAAGCATTTTGGGAAAGGTATTGCGCCATTATTTCTAAGAACTCTGGCGTTGAATGTATGTGGATATTGAAAAACTCAAAATGTCTTACGGAAGAACTTGATGCTAAAGGTCACATACCGTACAGACATGTATCCACATGGGATTTCTCGACTCTCTATACTACAATCCCTCATCAGGACCTTATTGACCGTCTAAGTTCATTAATAGTATCTGTGTTCAAGAAAACTGATCGTAGATATATTAATGTCGGAAGCCATAAAGCATTCTTTAGATCTACTACATACAAGAGATATCATTCATGGGATGTTTCTTTGTTTATAGAGTTGCTTGAATTTCTCATTAAAAATATCTATGTGACATTTGGCAACACAATATATCAACAGCATATAGGTATTCCAATGGGTACTAATTGTGCACCCCTATTGGCTGACCTATATCTGTTCTCTTATGAATATGACTATATGCAGTCGCTTTCAAAAACCGATCCATTCAAAGCCCGTTCCTTCTCATTCACCAAACGCTATATAGACGATCTTCTCGCTGTGGATAATCGCTATATAAATGACGCACTGAAGGATATATATCCACCTTCACTGGATTTGAAGGAAACTACAGATAGCCCTACAGGCACATCTTATTTAGATCTCTATCTCTATAAAAATGAAGCGGGCATTCTCTCTCGTCGACTTTATGACAAAACAGATGATTACAATTTCGACATCGTAAACTATCCCTTTCTGGACAGTAATATTCCAGTGGGACCTGCATATGGCGTATACATATCTCGCTTAGTAGCATTTGCTAGATCCTGTGTTAAATGTGACGATTTTAATCAATGTCACAAAACATTGTTGCAGAAACTTATAAAACAGGGCTATTCCACCAAGCGCCTCCACTCAAAGTTTCTCAAATTTGGCGATACATATCGCATGCTGATAGCAAAATACGAACGTAGCGTGCAAGATCTATGGCGCTACGTTTCGTAACTTGCGTCTAATTCCGCTTAACCCGGGGCTAGGGGCCGTATGAACCATGTACTTCAAGATCCTCATGGTACTCATATGAACAGTCACAATCAAAGCGTGACTGAGATACATCATTCTTTAGATGACGACTTTACAACGAATATTATGGATTAAGAATACTGATCAGCGATACGGATTTGATATTTTTGGAACATCATGATGTCTTGCCGGCATCATTGAAAACTGTTGACCGCTTCTATCTTGCAGGAAACAAACCTATGTTTATGTATACTATGATTGTCTTTTTGAATTTGGTGCTAATACTGTTATGTGGAAAATGGAATAGGTCTTTGGCTTATGGACGCGGATATTCTCTAATGGACGACGGCTGGATTATGAATGACGGACTAGACGCTTGTAATTTGGAAAGTGAACATGTCCAAGTGTGAATTCGATTACGTTCTGATTACTTACTCTTTCTGTGCCTAGCGAATAATGCCAATCCATCTGGCCAAATATTGACAAATATGAAACAGCTGCTAGTAACTGCAAGCTATATATAAGTTATTATTCGCATATTGTATTGAAAACAAGAATGTACGTGACATCCTGTCTACCAATGTATAATTGTATCTTGACCCATAACACCAGTGAATCTGGTCTGGGAGCAATATAGTATTCATTCACTGAGTACGTTTTGTGTCAAACTGGTTCCTATGGTCAAAACTATGGCCATCAAATTTGCTGGGGATTTTAATATTTGAGCCAAGGATCTTGCTCTCTAAGATGCGGTTGCACAGGAAACCAACTAGACCATCGGTACTGATAGACGGTTAAGTGGAGACTGATCATCTGCATCATCAAAAGATCAATAAAACGTAGTTATGTGCGTTCTTCAAAGCGATCGTGCTGACGTCACCATAAAAATTAAGAACAGTCCACTTCAAAAATGACCAGAGAAGAGATGCCTCTGCGTCATTCGTAACCAAAATCTCACCTTCCGACAACATGTTGAACACTGAGCAGTCAAAACAACAGGCATGTTTGTGAAGCTGGGAGGCTTCTCCAAAGAAGTGAGCGAAGTTAAAGTGGACATCATGACCACACTATATAAAGGTCATGTCAGACTTGATGTTCCACCAAAGCAATGTAACCATTAGAGCGTGTGCACAAACTTGCTCTTCCGTGAAAGGGACAACAGCTGCAGCGATGGAGGTTATAATACATGCCCAGTCACTAGGCTTCTTGTCTGTAAGAGGTTCTGTTAAATACCTTCATCACCATCACCAGGAAACCCGCAAATGACTCACTAAGACAAAAACTTATGGCACTCGTCGTTAATCCTACCTTCATGGATCACAGAATACGAACTCCACTCACCATGTGTGTATGGCCCAAGGAGACGTCCTCAGAGTTATGAGTCCTAATAACGTGGAACCATTCGTATCTAAAACCATGAATGATATTTCTCACCTGACATGTAATGTCGCACCAGAATTGGGAGTCACTTGGCAACACCAAACGTCGCAACACAGAGCAAGCTACTCGTCTACCCGGATTTTGAAGAATATCTATCCAGCACTGGCACAGATAGCATGGCATTACTGATGGCTCCGCACTTAACAACCACGGAACCAACGGATCTGGGGCCTTCATCTACTGGACAGGCATGGCAGAATACCCACTACACAAGACCAGTAGCAACAGAACCCAGCAGCTACCATGGGGAGCTCCAGGCCATCGATCTTGCTCTTGAATCTGTGATCAACAAAATACATACTACCAGAAAGAGAAAGTGCGCATTCTCACTGACTGTCAAATTGTGCTGTTGACTGTATCATCAGACCCACCATCTGAGAATTTTGGGCCTCTCACTAGACGTATTCAGGACATACCAAGAAGCTGGCCACAAGAAACACTAAAAACATGCGGCTCAACTCTCTGCCGCTTTTAGTCCATCACCCCAAGTCCACTTTCAGCGTCTAACCTCAACCCACTGTATAGAAAAAAAAATCATAGTGATTTAAGGATTGACTGTGATTTTTTTTACGTTCATTGGGGCATGAACTTAAAAACCGCTGTGCAAACTGTATGATTCCGCGTAGCGGATCATACAAAGTTTGTACAGCGGTTTTTAAGTTCATACCCCAATGAGCGTAAAAAAAATCACAGTCAATCCTTATAATTAAAGTAATCAAGCAAAAGTAATTCAATAAGAGAAGAAATTGAACGTGAAACCAACGAATTCTTCGGTTTAATTCTTGTAACGGGAAAACCCCTGCGCGTATAAATACAGTCAACAAAGTTCGTAACTCCTAGCAACGTCTCAGTGCATGCGCACGTCACTCTGTAGGCCTAGCGCGGTTCAAACAGTTTTCAGTTTGACAGTTTGTTGCACATTGTGTATGGAGGGAAACTTCTCAGTCAGGGATAATCATTTAGATCAGGAAAACTGAAGCACACAAGAAATTCTGCGAAGGAAGAATGAGATATGAAACCATGCAGAAGAGGAAAAATTGTTCGTGTTGAGTTGGCCTTGCCGGGAATATTCCATTCAAACTCAAAGCCGATGATCAGACTGGGCGATGCATTTTCTTGCTGTTTTACTGGGCCCCGGGTAGGCATACGGAGGACGCTTTCACTGAGCAATGTGTTGTTCTGAGCTGAGGAACGCTATCAATAATGTGACGAAACTCTGCATCCTTCATCGCCTGTACCCGTCACACGTGGACTGGAATCGATGGAGTGCATATGCTGTGTGTGTTGTGTTGTGTTCGAGCGGACGCATAATTTTGTGTGATATCAGAGACAGAAAGCGCGAAAATGGATATTCTTTCACAGACTTCGAAGTGTATCAGCCTTTGTGACCAGAGATTGAACGATGATGTTGCCCTCGTAGGCCACCCAACAGGTTTTGTGGAATCAACATTCTGTAACACTCCCCCCCCTTGACTGGAGGGATTTTATGGGACATCTGCCGTACGGTACGGTACACTACACAAAAAGGCGGATTTCACGTACTGGGGAAATGTATTGCTTATTAATGGGAGAGGCCACTGTTTGCACTTCTTTACATAGATGCCCTCTAGTGCGGATGTTTGTATTTCATAGCGTATGACCCGTACATTGCAGCTTGGAGAAGCCAAGATGACAAATACATTTACGGGATACATATTATAGATATGGCATCCTATATTTCATATACCCAAAATAGTATGGTCACAGGTATGGAATATTTAGTATCAAATTATATTCCATACAGTAGGAAATGTAAAATAACCAATTATGGCAAGACTGCCTTAAATTTAATCAAATAAAACTCTTTGACTACATTCGAGAGGTATGACAAAGTATTTGTATATATGAATATTTATTTAAATTTAACCTATCACTGAAATGCAATGTCGAAGTTCCATCAACCGGCTTCTCCCAAGAGGTACGTCTCATACTCGTTCATTATGCTTTTAAACGTCATAAGACGGTAATTCTTTTATATGGCAAATATTAAGATTTGACATCATGAAATGGTAATTCTGATACACGGCAAATATTAAGATTTCATCTAATTTTATCCAGACTGTAAAGAAATCCAAATGAAGCATTATAAGTTATTTCACCGTCTGGTAAATATATGCATATTTTGATGAGAGCAAATATTCAGTTTATCCCTTTCACTGATGGTTATACGGGTATGCCATTCCGTTTTATATGATCAGCAAATATATGGCAGAACTGAACTTTTGCAACCAGTTTGGTAAATACTGCAAATATATGCAAATGTTAAGGAATGACTGCGCTGTAAATATATGGAAATATTTTCATTTACCAACAGTTTAATATCCTTTAAATGTTGTCAATAGTAATATTTCATTTTGCAAATTAATGCAAATATGAAAATGTGATATGGTTTTATTGTGTGTAGGGTATATAATTTTTATTTTGATCATTCACCACGCTCTCGTGGATAATATGAGTGTGTAATACGTGGCATAACACGACAAGTGCAAGGAAAACTGTGTGGGGTTTCTTTGCTTATTTCATACAATGCCAACTACAATGGATTGGTTAGAAAGTTCTACTTCTTGGCGATTTCCACTTCGTCGTTTCAGGAATCAGGAGTCACCCTGTAGCATAAGATGGAAACGAGGAATCCATGTAATATATAGGACATCGTAACTCTTCCCAATACAACGTATAAAATAAGCTACGTGATTCACCGGTAATACACGTAGAAATATTACACAATTCAATGTAATATAATTTACAGAAAAATGAAACAGAAGTAAAACTTCATACTGTCCTGTTTCAAATTTGTCACACATGCGGCCTTAATTTACTATCCATATCCGAGTACCCCACACTCTGGGTAGCGAAGAAATTGAATACACATGTTTAACTTCTCCTTGCTGAAATTTACACAAGATACATATAGGTGCACGATAGTTCCGTTCGATTATTTCTGGAAAAAATCCAACAGCATGCCGTTTCCTCACTCCAACATGTCGAAACGCGAGTATTTTTTCTTGCGTGTACTTCTCCCACAAGCAAAGTTAAAGATCTGATTCTAGCTGTACACTGTATGCATGGTTATAACGCATGTAGCACTTTTGTCTTGGCGAAACATATGCACGTTGTGATTGGTTGATCATTATGTTAGCCTGATAAGCGTAATATGATTAGAATTCTGATTGACAGACAGGCCGGGCCTGCAGACAACCGGCGACTTTTACAGACATTAATCCCTAATACAACCGTCTTCCCAAGATATCTAAAAGATAAACGGGAATATATCATTCGTCTATCGGATAAGCTAAGATGAAGGCCCGGCTTATCGGCATGGTGAAACAAGTTATGCAAGCTTATCTATGGTGGCCAAAAGCAATTAAATCCGAATGTGCAAAGTCTCCAATTTCCAACAATGCCCAGATATCTGTATCTTTATATCAGCGATGATGAAGTGGAACAATAGAATGCAGTAGCTCCTACAAGAGACTGTCTAGACAGTGATATTCCTGAAATATCCCGATAAGAGAATTTCGGGGCATTAAATTTTAAACCAGAGACCGCACAATCACAGTCTCTGGTACCAGGTATAAATTTAACAAAATATGCAAGATTTATCGTTCAAAGAATTGAGCCTAAAGCATATTTTGTCAACTTTTGAAAGCATGTCGTATATCGTTAGTACATTCCACGTTGAAGAATGGGAAGAAAAGTTATTCTGGTGAAGCCGACAAAGGACCTGCACGCCCACTGCGTCAGTAGTATACAAAGCGTAAATCTCTGGGGATTTGTGGAGGACGGAATGTGGAAAAAGAAATGTGGGTTGTAAAGAAGCATAGTTTGACGTCACACCAGGAGCTTCAATATGACCCTCCGCCCTTATGGGGTAGTGTAAACGCATGAATATCACTGTCTAGACTGCGCATGTGCACTCCACACCCCAAACTCCTCCTTTAGATGATACCCTTTTAGTATGAAAAAATCTCCATATATTAGATCGAGTCTATTTTTCTAATATCTGATGTTAGTTTATTGGTAAATTTATAATATAGAAAACCGCTTTTTCTAACCCCAATAGGGTTGCATGTGACGATTGAATGCACATGTGCATGATGTATATCCACACGGCTCTAACTAGCCTGTCGGCCCGCCTCGGGTGAACTGGACATCTGGCTATGTTCTATCAGTCAGTGATAGTCGTACAGTGCTATGACAAGTATTAACAAAACAATGCAGAATATGAAATATATATTATTTATATTTACTTGTATATCTCGGTAAATGGTTCTCAGTGGCAGTCTGTTTTGAGTATAGACCAGAACGTTGTATTTCACTGAACATTGTGTTTATCGTCAAGTTTCAATCGCCGTTTTGGGACACCGATTTTGTGTAAAATTGGTGTCTAATCAAACGTTTTCTGTGAACTCAGGAAATTATCTTAGCTCAATTAAGAATACACAAAATATCGAAATGGACCTGGCGCGGTTCAGTGAGATTTTGGCCACCATGGAGATCTCACCGTAGAACATATTCTTATTGACTGTATAGATTTTAAGATTTTAAGAGATTCTTTTATCGAGCAGTTATTTCAGATGATCTTTTTAGTCGAGTGAGAGAAGACTGTATCTTAGATTATTTGAGAGAAATCAGTTTGTGGCATGAGTTTTAATGCATGTGCATGTCTTTTGGTGTGTTACTTATTGTTTGCTGGGTTGTTGACTTGCTTTTGTTAGAATTCATAGAATTTTGTTTAATCGTCGCTATATAGCTGAAATATTGCCGAACGCGACATTAAACTTAGTTTATTCTCTCTTTCTCTCTCCTTGGCACCATGAGGTGCGCTTTGAAGTGCCAAAATGAAATATCACCTACGAAAGAAAGTTTCAGTTAGCCGGAGGATGGCAAAATAAGGAGTCGAAATATCGAGTCAAAATGAGCCATACGCTTTTCAGAGCTATTGAAGTATATCATGTCTTATGGTCTGAGTAAGTTCCCCTCTCTGGGTCTTAGGGTGTTTGAATAACAGCATCTTGAAGTAGTGGATTTGTGCAAAATCGCCTATTTCGAACTGAAAACAGCACGTTTTCTCTCCGTGAACACACCAGGCCAGTCTAGAACCAATAACTTTACCCCGAAATATTGGTCGTGTCAGTAGTCAGTTGTTGCCCAAAATATTGCGTATTACACATCATATTATCCCCTCCATCACCTCACACCCAACCTTGGCAAGCCGCGTTGGGTGTTACAATTCTTGTTTGCTGTTGTCGGCGGTGTTCGCTCTTGTCCAGTCAGAAGCCGCACTATAAGAAACCACCGTTGTGTAGCGTCAATCTTCGGCCATGTTCGCTCTTGTTCGTATTCAAATGCCATCCAACTGTTCTGGTAATCTATGAGACCATTTGCTGTCCAAGCCACTCCAATCGTAGTCCACTCTACGATCGCTTCAATGCGGCATCCGACAAGATCCATTCAGAGCAAAGATGTTCCCTAGAGATCGATCTAAAAGTTCCTGTTTTCTATTACTCCTCGACTGCGCATGAACACAATGGCGTCACTTCCAGTCCAAATCATCTCAACCGTAGTCTACTCGCCGAGAGCTTCAAAATCAGCCAACGGTTTCAAACTTTACCGGGAAATCCCCCGCCAGTCAAGTTACCGGAATTGACCTATCCAAGTTGCTATATCCACCACTTTATCCCTCCTTACCGCGTCCCGACAGGTTTAGACTACACGGCCCACAATCCACACCGAAAATGCGCTTTCTCTCTTACTCTCCAAGTGCGCATTCGCGTATCACTGACCCTACAGTGGTCAGGACCCTGTAGAAAACGATAGTTCAGTCACCCCCACGTCTTGTTCCGAGTGGGCATCCAGGTTTTTCCTATACCATTCAGAGTTCTGTCCATACGCGCAAAGATGGAGCCACCGCTTGGTTGAACGTGTGCACCCTTACTCCCCTACCACACTATCTTATGGCGCATGCCTGGGTCCCAGGAGTCTCGTTGCATGGGTGAAATCTCCATGTCTCTCACCCCTCTCGTTCTCCGTAAATCGTCCTACTTTCTCTTGGCATGCTCAACCCAGTGCGCATGTGCAGGGCCAAAGATCAACACCGGTCACGATATCCAAATGTCAATGGACGCCGAGATCTTCTTTCTCTACTACTTAGAATTATATTTCTCAAGGAATAATCCCTCTTTTGGGGGAACGAAACAACGCATTATTCAGCATAAGTGGCAACCAATCTTGTGCGACAAATGTGAAAACTGTTCAGATGGAAGCAAGAAGGTTACTATCAAAGTGAGAACGTTCATTGATAATCATGAAACACTGGTGATATCAATGCTAATTCTGATCAATATACCCCAATTGATTTTTAAATTTGCTCTATTATGCATATTTGCACAATCGTACATAAAAAACACCGGCGCGTGTCTATATCAACAAGGTTTGCGTGCTATTGTACCTGGAAGAGTTTGATGAACTTACTTGAGAGCATTTTCGATAATCCCGCAGTGCGTCAGATATCTGTGTGCATTCCGATTAAAATAAATATATTCCACTAATGTGCACATTACTACATGGGACCACTTTTTCCTAAAGAGAGGCATAAGAGAATGTTTAGTATCTCCTGAGACTTTCTGGTTGTTGAGCTGGTCGAAAGTGTAATTGATACGACAATATAGGTTGGTCAGAAAAGATTTCATGAAAGTTACACCATAGAATTTCAGATTGAAAAATACACAAAACGTGAACGGAAACATTTTCAACATAGTGAGGAAAATCTAGTTCTGGTTTCGTCAAAATTCAGACGAAACTGGATAATTTACTCTTCTTTACCGACCACACAACACAAGTTACATCACGAAACATCATAGTTTGGATTCCGCACTCACAATGGAGCCCTAAGAATGGGTTGATACATAAAAGCAGATAAGAACTTGCATAACATATCTAAGCTTGATGCATTTGTTTACAAAAGTCTTAGTCTGAATACATATTAACCGACTAAGAGACCAGTGTGACATAAAGGTTAGATCCATCATACCATGTGTGCCGTAAATGGAGACATCGGGAAATATTCACGAATATATACTTGAATCCCATGGGAAATATTCACGAATAATACTTGAATCACACAAGCTATATATTCAGTAAAGATGTGACCACCTTAACTGAAATTTCCTTAATTTTTTTTATCGAATCAAGTATCTGTGCTGATAAATAGGAGTTCTGGGCACCCCTGCTTCCTTCTCCCGTGGGTATCAGTGATATACTTTCTTCCCCTGGCAATTTGCCTTCGTATCTTTGCTGTTCTATTAAGGCACGCGGCATATGTATACATTGTTATAAATTACCGTTATTTCACAGTGAATCTATATTGGCGTTTACGGTATATTTAACCGTAAACATAAATCTGTACATTGAACTGTGATATTTCAGTTGGTATCAACTGGAACGGGTACACTGCGCACAAACATAGCAAAAATTCCTGTTTTCTCTGAAAGGAGGTTGTTATCTTTGCACACGAAACGCCCATTTGCAGGAGACCTGCAACACCTGCGTTGTACAACATCCAGAGCATCACCAGAGCACGCGCAAGGAGTAACGCGGTGGCCAACTTTAATTTTAGTGTTACCTAACGGAGATTCCTGTCAGGGATTACTTCATCATTATTTACGAAACTTGTGGTGACTGCATTTGTAAACACAAAAAGCTGAAATACGCGAACGAGCAATGACCATTTCGGCCTTCCAGTGACCTAACGGTACTTTTCCGCGGAACAGATAATTGAACATTAAAGGAGGTTAATAAAAACGGATGTTGTAAATTACAGTGCAACCTAATTAACAGTTAATTGCCTGTTAAAAAACGGTAATTATAAAATACGGTGCAACATTTTACAGTTTAAGACATGTTAAAAAGCGGTAATTGTAAAATACAGTGTAACGTAATTTTACTGTTGAATGTACTGGCACCTTTTCTGCCAGTACATTTAACTGTGAATTGACGGTGTGATTTGTAACAGTGTACTGTCTGCAACGAAGCGTACTGGCAATTCTCCATCCTCTTTTTTTTGCAAAAGGCAGTCATTCATTATTTGCGAGCAAGATATCATTCTCAGAAATGCAAGAATTTTTAATAATCTATATCTTATTTGGTAAAGTCTTAATGTCTTTTAAAATAACAAATAATGTATTGTACCGAATGATTTGTAAAGTCTGAAGGCAAGAGCAAACAAAAAAACTTGTGATGGTGACATTATCTTATTACCCACGCTTGCAATTATCATGTAAAATATTTCCGTATATTATCAATAAAGTCATAATTATACATTATCAACAGTTACATTTGGTGTCGATGGCGAATCCAGGACATTTCTCCCTTCGAAAATCTCCCCCTGCGGACATTTCCCCCTCCTTCCTATATATATTTGTGCTATGACTTCATACGAATGTGAAACACAGTTAAAATATTGACAAAAACATTTTATTCTTGAATAAGCTTAATCGAACATAAATTTTCCCCAGCTATATTTAAGATAGCGGTACTGTTAACCAGATTTGTATGATTTAGTAACAAAATAAAAATGCAACCAAGTTTAAATAAAGCGATTTTGATGATTATCTTTTCAATAAGTTACTTTCAATAAATTGACATGATTTCGAAGAATACCCCATGGCTTCAACGGAGACAGGATAAATGTTGCAAATATGTTGTTTTTTAAATTTAATCACCAATTTAAATCAATCAGCATGTTTGTTACATAATGTCTGTAACTAGGTAGAATCTATTGTTTAGTTTATCTTTATCCCGAGTTAGCCCATGCATTGCCGGAGTAGAATCAGTCCGTGCATGGCACAAGGAAAGTCATTGTATACAGTTTGTCTTTAAAACCACTGATTACAATACCATTTAACAATCCTCACAGCTTTATTATCCTGCTTTCAACCTGCTGCTCGAGTAGAATCAATAATTAGAATCACTTAACTATGGGATAGTTATTAACTTATACTGTGTGTTTATTGTTTAGTCATGCCAAACGAGAAAAAAATAAGAAAAGTCACTTTTGTTACACATTCGTATGAACTCATAGTACACAGATATATATGAAGTGAGATATGTCAGCAGGGAGAAATGTCATCGGGGGGAATGTCCGCGCACCGTCGATGACAGGCCGTTTTTGAGTATTTGAGTTTTTATAAGATCATAATGATATGTCAAAATTGTATTCATTTCAAATGTGGTAGACTTACGCTAAGTCTATTAGCTAGAAACTAAATTAATACCTGGAATATGCTGTCCGTTTCCATTCCGCCTGGCAATATAGTGACATAAACAGCGTCGGCTGACGTTTTATTTTCCTTTTTTTCTTATATATTTTAGCCTGGTTATCTATAGTATGACAATTAAACCGACCTACCGTTTTCAATATCGCAATCTCTGCCGTTGCAGTAAACTGAAATATAATTTTGGTTCCAGGAGTCATATTTTTGTCATGCTAAAATGTATACGAAAATCTAATATGGGTGCCCAATATCGTTGAGTCCTTCCATGCCTTAGATTAGTGAAATGCTGGACTTCTACTCTCGCGCACTGTTTGTGAGATTAAACATCACAGAATATGATGAAGTATTACTTTGGAAAAAGACAATATATAAATGAGGGTGCATACTTGATGTAAGGGTGAGGCGACAATGCATGCATGTACAAGAGCCAAATCTAGGGACAACAAAGTGTCTCGACTCAGTGGTACAAAGGCATTGCCAATAGTTCCTTAAATGAAATATGACGGATAGTGGAACTAATAAAATACGAAACAAGTTTGTGCTCGGATCATCTGATTTTATTTCGATAAAATGCGCACATTTATTATCTCATGTTATTCATATCGGAATACACATACCTGTGAGTAACCGGACCTTCTGACAGATTTATATACGGTGAGTAAAAATCTCCCAAACGGGCTTCTTGCAGCTCAAATTTAAAAAAAAAGAAAAAAAAAAAAAAAAAACGGAGAAGGCCTTGCCTAAATGTGGGGCTTTCACTGTGAAATTTATATAAAAATCATCCTTTCATAGACAAATGACAGACATCATAATTGCCATGCATCATGGTCAAGTAGTACACAATTAGTCATTCTCCCAACGTCAGAGTTTTTAACCTCGAAACCGTCGATAAACAACATAACAATAGGGAATATACAATCTGATGGCATGAGAATGACAATTCGTCTACTGTCCTAAATTTGACACTACACATGTGATAGAGAATACAATTGGTTTGGATATTAGTAGTCACGAGGGCTTCAAAACGAGACCCTCCATCACCCATTGAGACCAGGAATGGCCCCTGTATAGCTCAAACGACCCCCAAAATGCCCTCTTCGCTACTGCTCCTGGACTCTTCATGACGTCATCTCCATTTCAAAACCCCCAGTTGTAGTCTACTCCACGATGCCTTGCAAGGCCCATTTACCCCTGTGCACCCCAAAATATCATTTCTGTAATACTTCTCAACTGCGCATGCGAACCATGACGTCATTTTCGATTCACGCCAGGCGTAGTCTACTCCACGAGTGCTTCAAGATGAGATCCTGCACAGCCCGTTTGGACCCAGGATGGCCCACCCATTGCCGAAAAGTACACCTCAATGCTTATGGTGATGCACTCCGTCATTTTCCTGTGAAATTCAACCAATGGCTTCGAGACCACTCCCAAAGTACGCTTCAGCGTGCAAGAAATCGATCAAATACCCACACACTATACTTTGTGCCACAAGAATAAAAATACCCATGGGTTCATGTGAAGTCCATTTTCCAGATTTTTTATACCCTGCAAAGTCTGTTTTAAGGGGGAATTCCTAGTCTTGGATTCACCCTTCAGTCACCTGATCGACATTGAAGCGCGCTTCAAGTTGAGACCCTGAACTGGAAGTGACCTCTCTACATTGCAATGGCAACCCCTTTACTGGAAGTGACCTTTCATTCAGAAGTGATGTGGCATGATATTCCACCTCTCTTTGAAGAGAAAAACAGTTTAAGCGATACTAGCAGGACTGTTTCCCATATGTATGAAACTTTTATTCATATGCACATAACTTTTCAACATTACATTGTTAAATAAAATATGTTTTAAATATTTAGAACAGATGTCCACAGCTGACACAGCTCTTTAATTTGGGTATCGATGAAGACTCCCTAACTGCGCTCATTGAAAATAAATCGAATGTTATGTAGGTCGAAAGTCTTATGGATCTTATACACTTACAGTCATTTCAGCTAATAACTGACTGACAATAATTTGTGAAAATATGTCTTCGAAAGAAACAAAATTATGACAGATTTGCTTAAACTGTGATATTTGTCAGCTCTAATACCCCACTTGCTCAAAATTCAAATTATTCCTTTAATAATATACCGAGAACCCGGAGTGAATGCTGCACCAGTGCCTCGTTACTGTTATTAATTGGTTAATTCTCTCTTTCTCTCTCCTTGGCACCATGAGGTGCGCTTTGAAGTGCCAAAATGAAATATCACCTACGAAAGAAAGTTTCAGTTCGCCGGAGGATGGCAAAATAAGGAGTCGAAATATCGAGTCAAAATGAGCCGTACGCTTTTCAGAGCTATTGAAGTATATCATGTCTTATGGTCTGAGTAAGTTCCCCTCTCTGGGTCTTAGGGTGTTTGAATAACAGCATCTTGAAGTAGTGGATTTATGCAAAATCGCCTATTTCGAAATGAAAGCAGCACGTTTTCTCTCCGTGAACACACCAGGCCAGTCTAGAACCAATAACTTCACCCCGAAATATTGGTCGTCTCAGTAGTCAGTTGTTGCCCAAAATATTGCGTATTACACATTATATTATCCCTCCATCACCTCACACCCAACCTTGGCAAGCCGCGTTGGGTGTTACAATTCTTGTTTGCTGTTGTCGGCGGTGTTCGCTCTTGTCCAGTCAGAAGCCGCACTATAAGAAACTACCGTTGTGTAGCGTCAATCTTCGGCCATGTTCGCTCTTGTTCGTATTCAAATGCCATCCAACTGTTCTGGTAATCTATGAGACCATTTGCTGTCCAAGCCACTCCAATCGTAGTCCACTTTACGATCGCTTCAATACGGCATCCGACAAGATCCATTCAGAGCAAAGATGTTCCCATGAGATCTATCTAAAAGTTCCTGTTTTCTATTACTCCTCCACTGCGCATGAACACAAAGGCGTCACTTCCAGTCCAAACCATCTCAACCGTAGTCTACTCGCCGAGAGCTTCAAAATCAGCCAACGGTTTCAAACTTTACCGGGAAATCCCCCGCCAGTCAAGTTACCGGAATTGACCTATCCAAGTTGCTATATCCACCACTTTATCCCTTTAAACCACGTCCCGACAGGTTTAGACTACACGGCCCACAATCCACACCGAAAATGCGCTTTCTCTCTTACTCTCCAAGTGCGCATTCGCGTATCACTGACCCTACAGTGGTCAGGACCCTGTAGAAAACGATAGTTCAGTCACCCCCACGTCTTGTTCCGAGTGGGCATCCAGGTTTTTCCTATACAATTCAGAGTTCTGTCCATACGCGCAAAGATGGAGCCACCGCTTGGTTGAACGTGTGCACCCTTACTCCCCTACCACACTATCTTATGGCGCATGCCTGGGTCCCAGGAGTCTCGTTGCATGGGTGAAATCTCCATGTCTCTCACCCCTCTCGTTCTCCGTAAATCGTCCTACTTTCTCTTGGCATGCTCAACCCATTGCGCATGTGCAGGGCCAAAGATCAACACCGGTCACGATATCCAAAGGTCAATGGACGCCGAGATCTTCTTTCTCTACTACTTAGAATTATATTTCTCAAGGAATAATCCCTCTTTTGGGGGAATGAAACAACGCATTATTCAGCATAAGTGGCAACCAATCTTGTGCGACAAATGTGAAAACTATTCAGATGGAAGCAAGAAGGTTACTATCAAAGTGAGAACGTTCATTGATAATCATGAAGCACTGGTGATATCAATGCTAATTCTGATCAATATACCCCAATTGATTTTTAAATTTGCTCTATTATGCAGATTTGCACAATCGTACATAAACAAGCGCTGGATGAGCCCAAAGACCTCCGTCGAGGCAACAGGGTCCGTAGCGTAATACATCACTGAATAACATACGGCCGGATGCCAAGCTCAATTTTGCATTTGTTGGACGTTAGCTTCATCAATGGTAATTAATCTGGGATTGAGGGTTCCTCACTAGCATGTCCAGACAGGGATGTGAAAGTCACATTCCCAGCAAATAATTTTTGTTTGATTTGACGTGCTTGAAATATTGGGGTATGGAATAGAGTATATTGATGGAAAACCTGGAAAAGTGCTTGAGACATTAGGCCCCATCCCACCCACACCTCCCCATGAGAGGATCCCCTCACCCAAATCAACACGTTAGCGACAGAAATGAGACCCTGTGTGCCTAGTTGTACCAACTTGCTTGTGATTTTGTGCTATAGGCCCAACACAGCAACACTTCATATTTTGTATGTGTACAGTATAGCATCATCATTGATGAGAGAATGCTCTTCAAAACACACCTGATTTTACCGACACTTCGTTCTGATCTGTCTCAACATCATATGATGAGGATTCAATGCGCTCGGTATAATTTTGTATACTGGTGTTACAGGTCACCTTCGCCTTCACCTTACTGTATCAATGACCATGGACTTGTACATGTATCACATTCACATTGAATGGTGATGGCTGATGAGAATATTGCCCCTATGGAACAAATGACTGGATTCCACGCAGCAAATATTTATTGTGTAACAGTGAGAAGAAAATTAATTGTATAAACATTCCAAGCCTCATTGAACACAAGCCGCACCATACTTGATATGAATATAACGCGCGTACATTAGCTCGCTTGGACGTCGCTTAGTTAAATATGGACAGACTCGCAAAAATCTCAAAATTTTCAAAAGCCACAAAAATGCCCTCAGCTTGTACAGAGTAAGTAAAAATACTTATGGACAACTTGATGTTTAGAAATGACTGTGTTGAGCGGTTCTATTCCCAACTTCTCTTATTCTATGTCATAGAGGACAGGGTTTGGTAGATAATTAAAAACTGTATTAACTCGGCTTCACATTTTAGAGAATGACTTTAATTGGGCCAAAGATGAAAGAGAAATACACTTATAAAAAAATCTATTTAAAAAAATATATGTTTATATTAATTTCCATAATTTATTGAAACAAACTATACGTAGACTTCGACCACCCAATATCACACAGGCCAGGCAACTGTGAGAACAAGTGAAAGATACCCATCGAGTTGAGCGGATTTGCAGATAAACAACAACAAAAAATTGCACTTTGTGCCTCACGAGGCCCTTCTCCATAGAGTGCATGCCAGTTATTTTTCTAGACTACAACAACAACAGTTTTTGCCTGTATCACAGTCCGAGCTTCCGATTACCCTTCAACCTTACCCAGACGACGGATAATTTTTGACAGATTGTCCGGCTAGGTTGTTGATCGGATTCACAGATCATGAATTCCACCGTGACGGAATCACCGTTGGGAAGACTTTTTCTTTATTCAAAGTCATGTACTCGGAAGTTCCGTGGTCATACCCATGTAGTTTCAAGTTTAGTTTGCTATTCTATATGACATCTGTTTACGGATCCATGAAAAATCTACAGACTAGTGTTGCTTGTCTATTTTTTTGCTGCTCTGTTTCAATCTGACTATTCTTATATGACATCTCTTACTAACATACAGTACACAAGGATGATAAGATTGTTTTCATCGTGAGAAAAACGCGACTGGATCATCCCAGGGGTTAAATCTAGTCCGTGACGGAATCGACAAAAAATCGTGATGGAATCACGAGTGCGCTTTTTAAATCTTATCGGTAAAAGTGCTTTATTAATTACACATTTTCTTCAAAAAAATATTCCTAGAGTGAATTTATCTCTTCTACTTAGAAAATTAAAACTCTGACCTCTTATTTTTACTAAGGTATACAGCTCCCGCCACATGCATATCTTTTCTGCAGATGTTTCAAAATAGTATAGTTTTCAGTAAAGTGCAATTTTTCTTCTTTGACAATTTAGAATTTCCCGAGTTCTTCATGTTAAAAAATTGCGGGAAAAATATTTCGCTATTAAAACACATCTTCTCTATTATTGGCTTGTTCCCGGGGATCATAGGAAGCGAATAGAACAAACAGCATGCTAATATAGGGTCTACGACAGAAGGTGGAGTGAATTTTATGCGAAAAAGGGCTGTTTAGCAATGTCCGCTTTTCCGTGGAATTCATGAGCGCACGATTGAAGTATCATGGGAAGATATATATTTCCAGTCGCTATCTCCCCCACCCCCCATCTTCAAACAAAAGGAAAAGACAAAGCCGAGAGAGCGCCTCGTGAGCCAGAGTTATTTTTCCAGACTCTCCCCCCCCCCATCTTCAAACAAAAGGAAAAGAAAAAGCCCAGAGAGCGCCTCGTGAGGCAGAGTTATTTTTCCAGACTACAACAACAACAGTTTTTGCCTGTATCACAGTTCGGGCTTCCGATGACCCTTCAACCTTACCCAGACGACGGATAATTTTTGACAGATTATCCGGCTAGGTTGTTGATCGGATTCACAGATAACGATTGAAGCATGGGAAGATATATTTTTTCAGTCGCTATCTCCCCAACCCTCACCCCCCCAACTAAAAAAAAAGAAAAGAAAAAGCCGAGAGAGTTCTTCGGAGTTTTACGTTTTTGACCTCTGACTTTGAATTTGACTTCTCACTTCCGACTCGCATCCTGGTGAATGACACTCGTGCTTTATCTTTTTGCCGATTCAGAGATTCTCGAGGAAGTTTCCAATTATACTATCTGGAATGCGAGTTTTTCTTTCGTGAAAATTTACTTTTTATGAAAGCGCAGGTTTGTCTTCGTCGCATACCGGCCATCTGTACCAGCGCGAAGCTATAAGTAAACGCGCGAATTTAGTACCCTCGAATAAGGAGACCCGGTGGAAGCGCTGCAAAGGATACACACCTTTTGTGACGTAAGCATTCATTTGTGTCCAAAGAAAAGATTCAAGATTTCGTCGGGAACCATGACGATCCCTATTGGAAATACTATGAGTCGTGGGTTCCCCATATGACAATTATTTGGCGGGAGATTTCACGTTGCGCTCCAAGACCTCCGTCTGATCGACGGAGGTAAAAACACCGGCGCGTGTCTATATCAACAAGGTTTGCGTGCTATTGTACCTGGAAGAGTTTGATGAACTTACTTGAGAGCATTGTCGATAATCCCGCAGTGCGTCAGATATCTGTGTGCATTCCGATTAAAATAAATATATTCCACTAATGTGCACATTACTACATGGGACCACTCTTTCCTAAAGAGAGGCATAAGAGAATGTTTAGTATCTCCTGAGACTTTCTGGTTGTTGAGCTGGTCGAAAGTGTAATTGATACGACAATATAGGTTGGTCAGAAAAGATTTCATGAAAGTTACACCATAGAATTTCAGATTGAAAAATACACAAAACATGAACGGAAACATTTTCAACATAGTGAGGAAAATCTAGTTCTGGTTTCGTCAAAATTCAGACGAAACTGGATAATTTACTCTTCTTTACCGACCACACAACAAAAGTTACATCACGAAACATCATAGTTTGGATTCCGCACTCACAATGGAGCCCTAAGAATGGGTTGATACATAAAAGCAGATAAGAACTTGCATAACATATCTAAGCTTGATGCATTTGTTTACAAAAGTCTTAGTCTGAATACATATTAACCGACTAAGAGACCAGTGTGACATAAAGGTTAGATCCATCATACCATGTGTGCCGTAAATGGAGACATCGGGAAATATTCACGAATATATACTTGAATCCCATGGGAAATATTCACGAATAATACTTGAATCACACAAGCTATATATTCAGTAAAGATGTGACCACCTTAACTGAAATTTCCTTAATTTTTTTTATCGAATCAAGTATCTGTGCTGATAAATAGGAGTTCTGGGCACCCCTGCTTCCTTCTCCCGTGGGTATCAGTGATATACTTTCTTCCCCTGGCAATTTGCCTTCGTATCTTTGCTGTTCTATTAAGGCACGCGGCATATGTATACATTGTTATAAATTACCGTTATTTCACAGTGAATCTATATTGGCGTTTACGGTATATTTAACCGTAAACATAAATCTGTACATTGAACTGTGATATTTCAGTTGGTATCAACTGGAACGGGTACACTGCGCACAAACATAGCAAAAATTCCTGTTTTCTCTGAAAGGAGGTTGTTATCTTTGCACACGAAACGCCCATTTGCAGGAGACCTGCAACACCTGCGTTGTACAACATCCAGAGCATCACCAGAGCACGCGCAAGGAGTAACGCGGTGGCCAACTTTAATTTTAGTTTTACCTAACGGAGATTCCTGTCAGGGATTACTTCATCATTATTTACGAAACTCGTGGTGACTGCATTTGTAAACACAAAAAGCTGAAATACGCGAACGAGCAATGACCATTTCGGCCTTCCAGTGACCTAACGGTACTTTTCCGCGGAACAGATTAAAGGATGCTAATAAAAACGGATGTTGTAAATTACAGTGCAACCTAATTAACAGGTAATTGCCTGTTAAAAAACGGTAATTATAAATACGGTGCAACATTTTACAGTTTAAGACATGTTAAAAAGCGGTAATTGTAAAATACAGTGTAACGTAATTTTACTTTTGAATGTACTGGCACCTTTTCTGCCAGTACATTTAACTGTGGATTTACGGTGTGATTTGTAACAGTGGACTGTCTGCAACGAAGCGTACTGGCAATTCTCCATCTTTTTTTTTGCTTTATTTGCGAGCAAGATATCATTCTCAGAAATGCAAGAATTTTTAATAATCTATATCTTATTTGGTAAAGTCTTAATGTCTTTTAAAATAACAAATAATGTATTGTACCGAATGATTTGTAAAGTCTGAAGGCAAGAGCAAACAAAAAAACTTGTGATGGTGACATTATCTTATTACCCACGTTTGCAATTATCATGTAAAATATTTCCGTATATTATCAATAAAGTCATAATTATACATTATCAACAGTTACATTTGGTGTCGATGGCGAATCCAGGACATTTCTCCCTTCGAACATCTCCCCCTGCGGACATTTCCCCCTCCTTCCTATATATATTTGTGCTATGACTTCATACGAATGTGAAACACAGTTAAAATATTGACAAAAACATTTTATTCTTGGATAAGCTTAATCGAACATAAATTTTCCCCAGCTATATTTAAGATAGCGGTACTGTTAACCAGATTTGTATGATTTAGTAACAAAATAAAAATGCAACCAAGTTTAAATAAAGCGATTTTGATGATTATCTTTTCAATAAGTTACTTTCAATAAATTGACATGATTTCGAAGAATACCCCATGGCTTCAACGGAGACAAGATAAATGTTGCAAATATGTTGTTTTTTAAATTTAATCACCAATTTAAATCAATCAGCATGTTTGTTACATAATGTCTGTAACTAGGTAGAATCTATTGTTTAGTTTATCTTTATCCCGAGTTAGCCAATGCATTGCCGGAGTAGAATCAGTCCGTGCATGGCACAAGGAAAGTCATTGTATACAGTTTGTCTTTAAAACCACTGATTACAATACCATTTAACAATCCTCACAGCTTTATTATCCTGCTTTCAACCTGCTGCTCGAGTAGAATCAATAATTAGAATCACATAACTATGTGATAGTTATTAACTTATACTGTGTATTTATTGTTTAGTCATGCCAAACAAGGAAAAAATAAGAAAAGTCACTTTTGTTACACATTCGTATGAACTCATAGTACACAGATATATATGAAGTGGGATATGTCAGCAGGGAGAAATGTCATCGGGGGGAATGTCCGCGCACCGTCGATGACAGGCCGTTTTTGAGTATTTGAGTTTTTATAAGATCATAATGATTTGTCAAAATTGTATTCATTTCAAATGTGGTAGACTTACGCTAAGTCTATTAGCTAGAAACTAAATTAATACCTGGAATATGCTGTCCGTTTCCATTCCGCCTGGCAATATAGTGACATAAACAGCGTCGGCTGACGTTTTGTTTTCCCTTTTTTTTCTTATATATTTTAGCCTGGTTATCTATAGTATGACAATTAAACCGACCTACCATTTTCAATATCGCAATCTCTGCCGTTGCAGTAAATTGAAATATAATTTTGGTTCCAGGAGTCATATTTTTGTCATGCTAAAATGTATACGAAAATCTAATATGGGTGCCCAATATCGTGGAGTCCTTCCATGCCTTAGATTAGTGAAATGCTGGACTTCTACTCTCGCGCACTGTTTGTGAGATTAAACATCACACAATATGATGAAGTATTACTTTAGAAAAAGACAATATATAAATGAGGGTGCATACTTGATGTAAGGGTGAGGCGACAATGCATGCATGTACAAGAGCCAAATCTAGGGACAACAAAGTGTCTCGACTCAGTGGTACAAAGGCATTGCCAATAGTTCCTTAAATGAAATATGACGGATAGTGGAACTAATAAAATACGAAACAAGTTTGTGCTCCGATCATCTGATTTTATTTCGATAAAATGCGCACATTTATTATCTCATGTTATTCATATCGGAATACACATACCTGTGAGTAACCGGACCTTCTGACAGATTTATATACGGTGAGTAAAAATCTCCCAAACGGGCTTCCTGCGGGGAAGGCCTTGCCTAAATGTGAGGCTTTCACTGTGAAATTTATATAAAAATCATCCTTTCATAGACAAATAACAGACATCATAATTTTACTTGCCATGCATCATGGTCAAGTAGTACACAATTAGTCATTCTCCCAACGTCAGAGTTTTTAACCTCGAAACCGTCGATAAACAACATAACAATAGGGAATATACAATCTGATGACATGAGAATGACAATTCGTATACTGTCCTAAATTTGACACTACACATGTGATAGAGAATACAATTGGTTTGGATATTAGTAGTCACGAGGGCTTCAAGATGAGACCCTCCATCACCCATTGAGACCAGGAATGGCCCCTGTATAGCTCAAACAACCCCAAAAATGCCCTCTTCGCTACTGCTCCTGGACTCTTCATGACGTCATCTCCATTTCAAAACCCCCAGTTGTAGTCTACTCCATGATGCCTTGCAAGGCCCATTTACCCCTGTGCACCCCAAAATATCATTTCTGTAATATTTCTCAACTGCGCATGCGAACCATGACGTCATTTTCGATTCACGCCAGGCGTAGTCTACTCCACGAGTGCTTCAAGATGAGATCCTGCACAGCCCGTTTGGACCCAGGATGGCCCACCTCAATGCTTATGGTGATGCACTCCGTCACTTTCCTGTGAAATTCAACCAATGGCTTCGAGACCACTCCCAAAGTACGCTTCAGCGTGCAAGAAATCGATCAAATACCCACACACTATACTTTGTGCCACAAGAATAAAAATACCCATGGGTTCATGTGAAGTCCATTTTCCAGATTTTTTACACTCTGCAAAGTCTGTTTTAAGGGGGGAATTCCTAGTCTTGGATTCACCCTTCAGTCACCTGATCAACATTGAAGCGCGCTTCAAGTTGAGACCCTGAACTGGAAGCGACCTCTCTACATTGCAATGGCAACCCCAGTAGTATATAGTACCATTTACAGCGCAACTTGACCTACTTTTTTGTTCCCCCCGGTGGAGGATTGAGGAGGAACTTGATCACGTGATCAAGGCATGTCTAGATGGTGGGATGGGGTCAAAATGGCGGCTGATGTGGGATGGGTTCAAAATGGCGGTTGATGTGGGATGGGTTCAAAATGGCGGCTGATGTGGGATGGGTTCAAAATGGCGGCTGATGTGGGATGGGTTCAAAATGGCGGCTGATGTGGGATGGGGTGGTTAAAATGGCGGCTGATGTGGGATGGGGTGGTTAAAATGGCGGCTGATGTGGGATGCGTTTAAAATGGCGGCTGATGTGGGATGGGTTCAAAATGGCGGCTGATGTGGGATGGGTTCAAAATGGCGGCTGATGTGGGATGGGTTCAAAATGGCGGCTGATGTGGGATGGGTTCAAAATGGCGGCTGATGTGGGATGGGTTCAAAATGGCGGCTGATGTGGGATGGGTTCGAAATGGCGGCTGATGTGGGATGGGTTCAAAATGGCGGCTGATGTGGGATGGGTTCAAAATGGCGGCTGATGTGGGATGGGTTCAAAATGGCGGCTCATGTGGGATGGGTTCAAAATGGCGGCTGATGTGGGATGGGTTCAAAATGGCGGCTCATGTGAGATGGGTTCAAAATGGCGGCTCATGTGGGATGGGTTCAAAATGGCGGCTGATGTGGGATGGTTCAAAATGGCGGATTGTAGAAAAACGTATAAAAGAAGGCGATTTTTAGCGGTGGGGTGTATTCATTGCACTACTTGGCTGACCGACCTGACCTGACCCCAGCCTGCCTGCCTCTAGCCTGCCTGGCTGCCTGCCTCACCTCTAGCCTGCCTGCCTGCCTGCCTCCCTCACCTCTAGCCAGCCTGCTTGCCTGCTTGTATGAGCTGTGGAGAACCTTTTACTTTTTTCATTTTACCAGTGCAAATTTACCAGCCAGCCACCAGCCTATTACACCGTTTTTCACCAGCGTGAGCCCACAGTCATCCCAGGAAGTGAAGCTTCAAAAGTACCGTGTTCGCCTCATTGATGAGATGCAGCTGACCAGTATCACTCAGTAACACCAATCAACACCTTACACGTATGTAATATAACTTATGTTTTAATAATATCTATGCTAGTATCCACCCCTCCCCCCCTTCTTCGTTTTGCTATGTCACAAAAAGTGCTCGAATTACTTATTTCTAAATTATTTCATGACGAATCCAACTAAGGTTAGCAAGTATACATATTTTACGATATAGTCAATAACTGTGAGCACATAAGACGTTCTGGTTGATGAGATCTGAATTTTTGAAGTTTGGCAATTTTCTGACTTCGAGCTTCGAATACCCGCCGCCATATTTGTTAGCCCGGCGGTGTTCGTTTGTCATGATGGAAAATCATTAATTAATCATATTTTGAGATATATTTCTCAAGACAACCTTGTATTCATTGAAAATATAATTGTTCAGGCTTACATTGCTAACTCGTTTGCTGCCTTTGAGGTAATATTTTTCCTTAGATCGGCAGTTGTTTCCGCCCATGCGATTAGAAAATATGCCTGAAAAAATGTCTAGTTTTGTGTCCGCTCCACAGACATTTTACACCAAATAGCTGAACCCAATGAGACCAATATACATATATTGCGGCCAGTCTATGATAGAGTGCCACCCCAGTGTCGAGCATTTATTGTCCAGTTTGCACCAGCAAAGAAAAATTACGAACGTTCATCGAACGTCATCGGTGGGACCTTCATGCGGTCTTCCGCGGTATATGAATCACTTACATATGAATGAATGAATTAGTTTGATATAATTTTGTTGTGTATGAATGATTTAAAAGGGTGGAAATATTCCGTACAGGTCTGTTTTGTGTAACAAACGCTAAGAAAAATGGCTGACCAACAATGCCAATTTCCCCGGTTTCCCGGATAATAGTGCCAACCAAACCACAGCCCCATCTATACGCTTTGATGCAACTATACATTGACAACTCAGACTAGGCCAATTTCTCTTGTAGGATAAGGTATTCGCACATTTCTATCTTTTTTGCGTGTATAGGGTGGTGGTCATTTGTTTATGGGTTTTACTCTGGGCTGTGAGATTGTAGAATACGATGGGAAAAGCTATGAAATGTTTTTTTAAGTACCGGGTAGGCTTGTATATAGATGCATATAGACCCATATACACTCATATACTGGGATATTAGCCCAATGTATGTATAAATCCATACGGGGTGGACATGTTGGAGTCTAGGTGGAGCACTAGTGGCCCGAATAGGGCGTGGAAGGTGTCATGTTGTAGCTCTCGGGGAAAAAAAATCAAAAAATCGGCGAGTAGTAGACAAAGGGAAAATTGGGAAGTACTGACCATGCCCCAGAATACTTCATATGCATATCACGGCCTTAAGGTCTATGTAAGATGTAATCTACTTCACATTTTAGTAGTATAAAAAGCACAAGTCCTATTGACCTTGCCCCTCCAAAGAAAATCGTGACCGATTCATTGTCAAAATCGGCTCTATTTTACAGGAGTATATACGATCAGGATGAGGCGGCGTGACCGATCGAGATCTCCCTTGGCACGTGAGAATGTGAGAGGCGAACGACTTTCCTGAGGATCCAGCTGTGCCTCCCGCTGACGCCTTGCCCGAAGACCACCCTGTGAGTGACATCTATCGGCGCCATTGGAGCACCATCCGACGATGTTTCCACCGTCATCGCCTTATTCAAGACTTGTATAATTTCCGGCTACAGGACCTCACGTATCTTCCTAACTATGCCGAGAACATTTTCAGAGACCAAGTGACAGCGTTCAAAGTGAATATGACATTCGGCTATATTCTACGGCACAAAGAGACGGACCAGGTACGGTATTTTTATCCGAGCAATAATACCTATGTGTTTGACAAGCCATTCACCATCATCAATCGTGCGTCACTGGAGCCCCTCATCGACCAACTGACTACGTTGGATCCATTGGAATGGGCCCGGTTGCAACGCCCCAATACCAAGTGGACTGTGGAAATGGTCACCAACGTGACATTTTTTGTGACCAAAATGAGAGATCATCCTATCGGTGCCCCTGTACAACTACCCCCTTGGCTGCTCAATCGAAAAGGACTGTATGCATTAACACAAGGCGCAAAGGGGCCCTACAAAGACCAGAAATGTCTGTTCCGGTGTTTGGCCATTCATTTGAACGAATGTCATCCCCGGGCTTGTGATAGAGTGGCCAATATCTATTGGAGACAATATTTAGAGGAACAAGACCTAGATCCGCGGCAGTTCCGGGGAGTCCCATTCAAGAATTTGGATGTCGTGGAGTCACTGTTCAACGTCAATATCTTTGTGTACCGTTTACTACGGGAAGAGAAGGAGGATGAGGAGGAGGATCATGACACATTTGTGGCTGAATTGGTGCATCGGTCTTCAGAACGGTATGCTTCCACCATGAAAGTCAACATCTTCGACGACGGCGGGGTGAATCATTTTTTCCTGATCTATGATATGAGTCTGTACGCGCAATCCTACAGTTGCGCCCAATGCCATCGGGTGTTTCACCACTCACTTCGTGATTTACATCGACACGAACAGATTTGTGACCACACTGTGAAACGGAAATGTCCTGGCGGTGTGTACCATAACACGCCCACCATCTTCGAGGAACTGGCGGATGAAGGTCTCATCATACCGGAAGAGCATCGTTATTTCCCCTACCGGGCATGTTACGATTTCGAGGCGATTTTGGAACCGATGGACGCGGCTTCGGCGAAAACACAGTGGACACAGCGCCATATTCCCCTGAGTGTCAGTATTTCCAGCAACGTACCTGGCTATGACGCTGCACCGGTGTGTTTCGTGTCCGCTGGCGACGCCCATGACTTGATTACCCGCATGATGGACTATTTAGAAGAAGTGAGTGCGGCTAGTACAGAATTATTGGTGTCCAAGTTCCAGGACGTACTGGACAAACTCGACGACCGGATTCCTACACTGGGTGTATCGTTCAGTGACGATGAAGAGTCCGAGTCAGAGTCCGAGAAGCCGGAGCCCACGCAACCGCAGGATGTCCCTTTACCTAAACCGTATGCGGAGAAATTGAAAATCCGCTTCCTGCAATACTTAAGCCAGTTACCGGTGCTCGGATTCAACTCGGGGCGATACGATCTGAACATGGTGAAGGAATTTCTCTACCCTTACTTGGCAAAGTCCGATACCATCAAGTCCGTCATCAAAAAGATCAACAACCACATGGCCCTCACCACCACATCACTCCATTTCCTTGATGTACGGAACTACTTAGCACCTAATTATAGCTACGATCAGTGGGTGAAGGCCTATGACTGTGCACAAACCAAAGGGAGGTTCCCTTACACCTACATATCGACGCTCGACCGCTTGGAGGAAACACAGTTGCCACCCCGGGACGCGTTCTTCGACGATCTCAAGCAAGTGCAATGTCCGGAAGACACGTACCGGGAACTACAGCAGGTATGGAATGACCAACACATGCAGACCTTGCGAGATTTCCTGATGTGGTATAACAACTTAGATGTGGTCCCTTTCCTCGAAGCGGCCGAGAAAATGGTTCAACTCTTTCGTCGCGAGATGCACGTCGACATCTTCAAGGAGTGTTTGAGTTTACCGGGTCTCGCGCTTCGCCATCTCTTCCAAGAGTGTCCTACCTACTTTTCGCTGATGCAACAAAAAGATGAGGACATGTATGATTGTTTAAAACAGAACATCGTCGGCGGACCTAGCCTTATTTTTCACCGCTACCATGAGAAGGATGTCACTACTCTTCCCGGTGGGAAATCCTGTGCCAAAATCATTGGATTTGACGCCAATGCCCTGTACCTGTGGTCGCTCGCCCAGCCCATGCCCAGCGGGCATTATACGCGTTGGTGGGCAGACGGTCAACATTTCACACCTCAACGTCCGCCGTACAAACATCTCGCCGACCAGTGGTTGGATTGGGAAGCCGATCGACGGGGAATTTATATACGCCATCAGACCAACGCCACAGAGAAGCGCATAGGAGATCGTCGACTCTCCGTCGATGGGTTTGCCCTTGTACAAGGAACACCGACCGTATTTCAATTTTATGGGTGTTACTGGCACGGCCACCAATGTCCTTTCAGCGCTGGACGCTTCAACGAACGACGTGGGAAATCAGCAGAAGAATTACGAGCAGAAGTGGTGGAGAATGGAGATTACGTCAAAGAGTTGGGGTACCATCTTATCGAACTGTGGGAGTGTGAATTTCACACCATGTGCCAGGCCCTCCCACACTTACGCGACTTCCTTAAAGCGCGCGAGTACCCGCTCAGTCGCCGACCACTCTTGACCCTGCCACAGCTTTTCGACGCCGTTCGTTCCGGGACCCTGTATGGATTTGTCGAATGCGACCTCCATGTTCCCGACCATCTCAAGCCCCTCTTCGCCCAGTGTCCGCCTATCTTCAAGAACACGCTGGTGGGTCGGGCTGACATTGGAGAGACCATGGGCGCCTATGCTGAGGAACATGACGTATTGAAACAACCTCGTCGAATGTTGATTGGGAGTATGTGGGCAGAGAAAATCTTGCTGGGTACCCCTCTGCTACAGTGGTACATGAGCCATGGCCTCGAAGTGACGCGCGTGTACCAAATCCTTCAGTACGTACCCAATGCCTGTTTCGCGCGGAATGCCGACATCGTGACGTCTGCCCGTCGTCAAGGCGATCAAGATCCTAGTCAGGCCACCATCGGTGAATCTTGGAAATTGACAGGCAATGGTTACTATGGGAAAACGGTCACCAACCAAGACAAGCACGTCAACGTCAATATCTGTACAACCAAACAAGCCCGCAAAAAGATCAACTCGCCTCTGTTTCGTTCCGTCGACGTCATCGATGATGATACCTATGAAATCTCTTCAGCCAAAAGGGTCATTCGTTACAACCTGCCCCTCCAAATTGGATGTATGGTATACCAGGTGGCCAAGCTGAGGATGCTCCAGTTCCTCTATGATTTCATGGGTGTGTATTTTAATCCAGCCGAGTTACGCGCACAGTATGAGGTGGAACGGGACCAGTGGCTACCTCGACGTGACCATTACCAGTACGACAAGCGGACGCCGGGCCTGTTTAAGCTGGAGTGGAGCGGCGATGCCATGATCGCCCTGTCGTCCAAGACCTACTTCTGTTACGGTGGAGATGGAAACAATAAGTTCAGTTGCAAAGGAGTCAGTCGACGCGACCCCGCCATCGACAAAGCCTTGTACCTGGACGTACTCCAAAGCCAGACCAGTGCGAGTGGCACTAACCGAGGATTCCGAGTCGTCGACCACCAGATACGAACCTACATCCAGAAACGAGATGCCTTCACATTTTTCTACCCGAAACGGAAAGTTCTTCCCGATGGCATCAGTACCACTTACCTGGACTTGTGAACATATCTTATACCCGGACTTTTCTAATGGACATACATATTTGGACTCTAAATTTCTCTCTATATATACATTACACCATGAACTTGTTTGTCATTCTTTTGAATAAGTACTCTATATACGTCAGTGTGATGACTCGGTTGAACTGTTATATACTCCACTGTGATTTCTCTCTCTCTCTATACATACGTTCACCTTAATTCTTGTTTGCAACGTTCTTATATACTTGTACATACATTCTTGTTTACTTGTTCACCTTAATAAATATTCGAACTTCACTTGGGTTTTCATGAAGTTTTTTATTGAACACCACCACCACCGAAACATTCGTACTAACCATGTTCCGAGCAGGTTATATCATGGTCTTAACACCTCTGTTGGGTTTCTGGGTATTGATGGGTCACATCCCGAGCACTGAAAGAGACGTCCTTAGACGTCCGGATGTTCAACCTCCGGGACTTTTTCACCGGCCTGGCCCGCCCCAGTACGCAGCGCGCGTTCTCCGGCAGTGCGCGTCATCATCGGCAGTGTGCGCGCGCGGGTCAGAAGGTCAAAGAAAAGGGCATTGTAAATGAACCTGGGAAGGCTAGGCAGTTCCATCTGGACCAATCAGCGGTCGAGAAAAAAGAGCCAATTTTTCCAAATTTAAAAATACATAGAACTTATAGTCATAATCTATACGTGTTGGACGAGTCTTCACTCACCGTATACACGCACTTCAATGAAATGGCCGCTCCAAACCTAGACCAAAAACACGTACTTGGTCTGTGGGCTGATTTCATTGGCTCTCTATTTTACTATAGTGCGCTTGCATTCTAACCTTGTTGGGCTACATATTGGCCCCATCCTACACCACTGATTTCAGTTTGACTGAATCTCCACATTGATGCATTATGAATAAAACACACAAGACAGGGTTTTTTTTGGTGAGATCTCAATTTTTTTATTCAGTGAACAACAACGTGAGAACAACCACGTGAAAACTGAAGCCCAGAACAAGGGTCTTGTACATTGAAAGAACTGAAGCCCAGAACAAGGGGCTTGTAAACTTAAGCCCAGAATGGGGCTTGTACATTGAAATGATGGGCGGCCCAGTCACAGACGAGTACATCGCGGTCCTCGGCCTTGGGGTACTCGTCAAACATCTGTACGATGGTAGATAAGGGTCTTCCCCGGCATCGATGGTACAGGTAAAACAAGCAATATTGTCCGCTTTGCAACGTTTGACTGTTCCAACACCACGTCTCTGTGCCTTGATCCATGAAGTCTGTTAAATCGGGATGGAGGGGTGGCAGGCCGTACGGGTCAAAGTATTCCCCCTGCTGTTCTGTCAAGTACACGGCCACCCAGTGTTCACCGGGCCGATCCATCGGGTCCGTGTTGAGAACGTAAGCAGCAGGATACATACGGTCTAATGGAAACACATCTCGGGCGAATACCCCTTGAAAGACCCTACGTGTCCCTGGGTCATTCTCCAGCACGTCGGTTATCTGGTCTGTATCCATGTTAGGTGGAGAAGTCACACAGGACGTTGCGCGCCTTGTCCACTTGAATGATGTTGTCAAACTCGGCGTAGCAGATCACATTGACGGTGGTCGCCAGGGCTCGTGCAAAGTGGATTTCCAACCGTAAGTTGCCTTGCTTGGCCAGGGCCAGCTGATGGTCGTTCTCTAAGGTGGGGGTTAGATCGAAACAGAACAACGTGTATCCGTTCGCGTAGTCCTCCCGACTGATCATATTCCCTTCGTCCTGGTTATTTGACCGGTGGCTGTAAACAGGCTCTGATAGGCTCGAATGAAATTCCTCCGCCCAAAGTTCGGTGTTAAGGCCGTGGCTGGCACCTGTTGTCCATCCACATGCAGGGCCACAAAATTGATGCCGAAATGTTGAAAGTCAAACGGATTCTCTGGGTAGGCTCCGCTGAAACTGGTATTTTCCACACAGGCCAGGATCAATCGCTTGGGTAGTTCCCCAGGAACAGGTTTTCTTTGTTGGCGCCCATATTTCCAGCAGGCACAGAGAACACTTTGGTTTGTACACGTCGGATAGGGTACTGGGCTGGTTTTGTTTCCAAGGCTTTCATGTGTCCCAATTGAACGGCTGGATTCGGTTTCACTTTTCGGACATACAGGACTGCGTCTTGGATGACAATCTTATAGTCCGCTGCATGCCCCTCTACGTTAGTGGCCATCAAGGCGAAGGTCGGAGGCGCCCGTATCAGTCGGATTTTGATGGGGATCTTGTTCAAGAGGTACCGGTCTTGCATGAACATGTCTGCGTGCAGTCGACCCATCATATCCACCGAGGCACTGTTCGCAGTGAAAGCCTTCCGTTTGTTATATCCCCCATTGTCCACCGTGTCCATGTGCTCGGGCGTGTCCTTGTAGAATAAAGCGGCTGTCAGCTGAGATTTTTTAGCCTCTCGGCCATACGACAACAGTGTCTCGATGTAGGCTCGATAGGGGTACGTGTTGGTGGAGTCACTGAGAAAAATATCCACCTGTTGAAACATCGAGTGCAGCCAGAGATTCGTCGGGCTAAATCCACATAGGCCGTATCCGCATTACTGATGGTGAACTCGATGGGCCCTGTTTCGTTGATGCTGGAGAGCGGGAGATGCTCCACCCATAATCCTTGTTCGGCACTGGTCTGTGTGGGCGGCACGGTCCACAAATCAAATTCACTGTTGGTGGAGGGGCAGGACTCGGCGTGGATCAAGGATATGTTTTAAGAAAAGATATCCTTTGTCTTCTTCGATGTGCGTCGTCTCTGGGTCGGTCGTCGACTGGTGCGTGGTCTCGGTGGGGCAGCTCTTTTATTCCCTACGGTGCGTTGTGCTTTGGCCACCAAGACGCCTCCCGCTTCTTTGGCCCGCCGTTTCAAGGCTTCTTTGGGTGCCGTACCCCCAAGACATCACCGGTCACTTGCAGTCCACTGCGTACCGCTTGTTTGCCGATTGCTTTCACCCCACGCGTCACCAAGGGCAGGAACGTTTTGACGATGCTGCCGAGTATGTTCCCCAGTCCATGTCCTGCATGCGTGCACCGCTAAAGACCGGAAAGCCACCCCCGGCCTGTTGGGCATAATAGTCCATATAGCTGCGTGCATCGCACTCGTAAGGCACCTTCATTATGCGAAGTGGGGAGCACGTGCTTGTCGAAAATGAAGTGTCAGCACCACTTTTCCTCGTTCGAATGCCACCGGTCGTCCCGTGTCATCTCTTATATCCACCGTGATCGTGTTGATGTGGGTTTGTCGGACGGGCAGGTAGAGCATGTGGGTGAAACTGTGGGTGACTTGACCTCCATACTTATTTTTAATGGGGACCACCCGTAACAGAGGTGTGTTGATATCGCCCACGATGTGGTTGTCCACCACCTCCGAGTAGACGTAGAGTCCGTACATACCCGACTTCATATCCATCGGCATCTCGCCATGGTGTTCGGTGGGACCAGCGAACGTCTTTAGATCGAAACCCAGCATTTGCTGTAGGATAGGACTCAGTACGACACTCGCGTTGGCGGAGACGATAAGCTCGGCCTTGTCGTTGTGTGCGTTGTAATCGAAGTCCACGTGATTCTTGAAGGGATAGGCTTTGATGAGTTTTGAAGTATTCGTCACCTCCCGTAGAGCCTTATAATGCAACAGTCTTGACAGCCCATCCATGAACTCTTTGGGGGTATCGTATTGGCCTTCGGGCAGGGTGAGTCGGGTGTTTTTGCCTTCGTAGGTCACCTCGTACCACACTTCATTGGCTCGCACGTTGTACCACGAGTAAGGGTATTGGATATCCACAAGGCCACATTCCCATCGTCCAGGTAAATGCAACGGTTGCGGTAACTGGGTGACGTACTTGGCCACGGTGTTGCCAGGAAACACATCCAGCGAACTATTACTGGGTAGGGTGAGGTAAAACATGGCGACTGAGCTGTCCTGCTGCTGCTGTTGGTTTTAATAGGTGTTCCAGGCCTTGGGCGGTTGTGTCCGGCGTCGTGTTCGTCGCAGTGACTTGCTACGTGTCACGGCTCTGGAGATGTGGGGTGTCTTGATCAACGGTGGTTTTTTAATGGCGCGAAAATAAGGTGCCCGTTGTGGTGGTGTTTTGGGGGGTGACTCCGGTTGCCAGTCGGATTCCCAAGAAGGTTGTGGGCCACTCGGCGATTGCTGGCTTTGCTGCATAAAGGCCCAGCGGTGGGGGTTCCCCACCAATTGCTGTGGTACATGCATGTCTTTCAAGCCTTGAGCGAAGACCTCCCATCCGTGTGCGATCTGCGTTGACGCATCAGGTCATTCACTAAATCCGTCATGTGTGTGCCGGGGACCACCTGATTCTGTACCAGGAGTTCGCCTTTATCATTCCAAGTCATGTTAGGATTCTGTTTCATCCGTTGTAATACCAGGCCAGCTTGTTTCTTGAACGAGGCAGGTACACTCTTCAGCACTTCGTCTTCCACCCACTGTGGGGCTGTGGAAGGTACCACTGGTAATGGCGGCTGTTGGAGCGGTGCTGAGGTCGGTGGTGTGTCACGTGGTGGTGGTGGTGGTGGTGGGGTAGACAGGGTTTTGTATTGGTCCATGAACGGCATGTACCGTTGAAGCGTCTCATTGTACCGTTGTACTTTCTCACTGTCGCTTAACCCCGGTCTCTGTAAGATCTGTTGCATCTCTCCATCGAAGGTGTTTATGGTCTTCACCGTAGGTGGGACAGGGTAGGGCGATTGGAGGTTTTGAAGGAATCGTGGTTCGACGAGCACCATTTTTTTCGTGTGGTTCATTGTCGGCCGAAGAGTCCACCCAATACTGGACCCAACACGGAAGCGGCCAACGGTGCTAAGATAGCCCCGAGAAATCCGCCTTTCTGTAACACCTTTTTCTTTTGTGTTTGTGGGACCCGCTTCTGGACTAAGGTTCGGAGACCTGTCTTATGCTTGGCCAACTTGGTCTTCTGAGCCGGAGTCAGTGGAACGTTGCCGTTTAACAGGTTGTACCCGATCTCGCACAGACAGCGTACAAGGTCAGGGTCCGCACCGCGTACAATGGTTCGGACTAACTCGGGTGGCGCCCTCTTCAATACACGGAGCGTGGGAGCGTGCTTCCGTACTCGCGCAGACATCATGTACAATTAATGCTAGAACTCACAACTCTGCTCTTTTTATCTATCTCAGAGACAAAGTCAACCCTGCTGTGGTATTCATTCTTTTTATTATCCCCATCATCAAACACACACACACTCCAGCTGGGGGAGCCACTGTGGGTGTGTTTACATTATTTTTGCATGTACACGTGGTGGGTCTCTCCGGGAAAGATGCCGGTCCGTAGTCGAAGGTGTTCGGGGGTGGCTTGCTTCAGGTCGAAGAGCATATACCCGTGCTGAGGGGTTGTGGCATCTTTAAAGGCTTCCAATGCAAACGGTGTGCGGCCGGGATACATCTGTCTCGCCAGGTGCAGCAGTTGAGTGGTATCTCTCGGGTTTTTGAAGACCACCAGGTAGTGGGCATTTAAGCTGATGTTCCGATGTTCTTTGTTTTTACTGAAGAGATTCTGCACAATGTAGATGATGCTGAGCCGTCGATGATGGCTGCCTTTGGTAAAGAGTTGGGTGACCCGACTGTCCGTCTCCGCCATGAGATCATCCAGAACCACCAAGGTGTCGGGTTCCAAATCGGCCAGATTAGGTAGGCCTTCCACGAACGTGATGTGGGGCATTGCTGCATACACTTCCTGCCATTCTCCGTAACACCACACGACTCGGGCAATGGGTGGGGTGATCATGCTGTCGGCGTGTTGAAGGAGCTTCCTGACGAAGTGCGTTTTGCCGGAACCCGTCGGTCCTGCGATGAGACACGTGAAGGGATGCTGCCACCGAGGGTCCATGGTTTGAGGTGTATCCGTTGTCGTGGTAACCCGCTCTTGTAAATTTGGTACGAGTGAACTGGAGTGGTGGTGGGTACAACCTCGGTCGTCGTTGTCTGTTCACTGTCAGGGATGATGATGGGGGTGGGTACAACGTGGGTGGTCGTTGTCGGTTCACTGTGAGGGATGAAATCCGGTGGGTCTTCAGACGTAGTGGGCGTACTTGGTGTAGGTGTGGAGCTCGACGTGGCTTGTACACGGGGTGTGGTGGTGGTGACTGGGCTCGATACGACTGGTGCTCTCTGTAGACCGGTTTCACTGGTGGCTGGTGTTCTCAATTGGTTAAGTAACGTGCTGACATAGGCTACGTCGTAAAACACACCTCCGTACAACACACTCAGCAGGGTTAGCACTATCACCACAAAGCCCACTTGTGCTTTGCGCGTTTTGGGAGACGCTGTGTTCAGAGGCAGCTGCTGTTTGTCCATAGCACTGTGGTCGGACGTGGAATGAAGGAGGACGGCAGTGGTGTCTCGCTTTATAGTCGTTTCACCTGGTTGGCAGCGACCCAGGAATTGAAGGAACTGGGCCAGCCTTGCCATTTGACGAAATGAAACAGTTTGCCACGTCGACGTTCCGTTTTCAAAATCTGCTCCACCGTGTAGTAGTCTTGCTGTGTTTTTACGACAGGCTGTAATTCCGTCTCGTAAAACGTCCCTAGCAACGGTTCCCCTTGAAGATCTTCCAGTTCATAGACTCGCTGCTGTCGGGGTAGGCGCCGTTTAATCAGGAAGTGCTCATCGCTCCAGTTGGGCAAGTAACTTTTCTCGAACTTGCCCTTGACTTTACTGATCCGTACAGGGTCCCCGACCTTGTACACCGCCTTCGGCGTTCGCTGCGATGGCCTGGGGTACAAGACACGCCGGACTTGGGCTTCATTGCGTTGGGTCACGGTAATGGGGGCTCTCTCTATACTCCGATGATAGGCTCGATTGTAACCCCTCACAAGTTTCGGGAGAACATCGATGTACCGCCTTGTATTCTTATAGGTGAAATATTTATAAATGCGGCCTTTGAATGTCCTGTTGAACCTTTCCACCACGGACGCCTTGGTCTCGTTGTACGTATGGAAGAAAAACACCTTCTGTTTCTTGAGAAAGGCTTGGAACGGTCTGTTGAGGAATTCCGTGCCTTCGTCGGTTTGCAAATACAAAGGTCTGCGCCCGGTCTTGAAGATGTCTTTGAACGCCGCTATGAGATTCGCCCCCGTTTTCATCCGGATGGGTACCACCCACGCATACTTGGATAGGATATCGATGCACGTCAAGATATACCGATTCCCATCGTTGTGTTTGGCAAAGGCGCTCATATCGACCAAATCCGCTTGCCACTGGGCATCTATTCCTCCCACGATGACCCGGTTCCGTAGAAAATGGCGACGGACAGATCGATGTAAGGTATAGGTGTCTTGTTTTCTTAACCAATCTCGGACTTGGGCACGTTGTATCCCCTGGGGTTTGGCCGCTCGATAGAGAGCCGACAATGCACTATAGGCCGCCGGACTGTCGGGACTGTAGTATAAGTTATCCAACACCTTCTCCCAGTGCTTCATGGTGACACAATGATGATGGACCCGGAGAGTATGGTTTATTTATAACAAGTTTCTACCACCGTTGTGTTGGTTGACTCAGTTCAGCCGGATAATCAATGGCATCGTCGTCGGGTTCATGGCTAGACAGTTGTTCATTGGGTTCTGCCGCTGCTTCTCTCAGGGCACGAGCCCACTCCAACTCGTCTGATGACCGCTCGTCCGGTGTAAACAGCTGGTCCACGATAGGCACCACTTTCTCGAAGGCTATCCACAGATCGGGGTCTAGGGTGAAGCTTCGCGTAGGGTCTTGGTAGCGGCCCGTGGGAAGAAGGGTCCACGGTATACGTAGATGGCATTGTCTATGTGGATGACGTGTCCATCGAGCTCGCCGCTCAACACCCGTTTAAATTTGGTCCAGCCGTCACGGTGTAGCGTCACCGTATTCGATACGGTCTCAGCGGGCGACCAGCAAACATCTCCATGGTCTTCCACCAGGGTGACTTTATCTTCATAGACGTGTAACCCCACCTGGGTTGTAAGGGGCAGGATGGCTCGTAGGACGGGTGACATGCTTGCTCCAATGTCGAACGGTGAATGACACACTCTGTCTGACCCTCGTATTTATAGTCCCACTGTCAATACCACAGCGCCAGAGTCAATAGGGCACAGACTAGTGTGAGGCCAACCAGCCGGCGCTGGTTCCGGCGTGAGCGCTCGTGGTCCATAGCCCGAGCATCAAGGATGGCTGTCATAGTCCAGTAGTGGTGAGTGATGGCACGCCTCTCCATCGAGTGCACTCTGTGGAGGACCGCTTCTGTGAACTCGTTCAGGATCTGGCGTCGCCCCTCGTTGTCGTCGTCATCTGCAAACATGGACAGAACCACTGCTCGGTAACCCGTGAATGAATTCACCACGGTGGCATGCTGTAAAATGCGAGTCGCATAGGGCTGGATCTCCGTCATGGCTCTGCAACCGTAGAAATGAAGGTATAGGATCCAGAGAGACGTGTTTTATAGACCAGGTCACACATGCGCGCCTAGACGTCGGGTGTAGTCCGTGATACATGCCATGTTGGTCCCACTCCCACAGCCGCCATTTTGTCCCATCCCACATCAGCCGCCATTTTAAACCCATCCCACATCAGCCGCCATTTTGAACCCATCCCACATCAGCCGCCATTTTGAACCCATCCCACATCAGCCGCCATTTTGAACCCATCCCACATCAGCCGCCATTTTGAACCCATCCCACATCAGCCGCCATTTTGAACCCATCCCACATCAGCCGCCATTTTGAACCCATCCCACATCAGCCGCCATTTTGAACCCATCCCACATCAGCCGCCATTTTGAACCCATCCCACATCAACCGGCATTTTGAACCCATCCCACATCAACCGCCATTTTGACCCCATCCCACCATCTAGACATGCCTTGATCACGTGATCAAGTTCCTCCTCAATCCTCCACCGGGGGGAACAAAAAAGTAGGTCAAGTTGCGCTGTAAATGGTACTATATACTACTAACCCCTTTACTGGAAGTGACCTTTCATTCAGAAATGATGTGGCATGATATTCCACCTCTCTTTGAAGAGAAAAACAGTTTAAGCGATACTGGCAGGACTGTTTCCCATATGTATGAAACTTTTATTCATATGCACATAACTTTTCAACATTACATTGTTAAATAAAATATGTTCTAAATATTTAGAACAGATGTCCACAGCTGACACAGCTCTTTAATTTGGGTATCGATGAAGACTCCCTAATCGCGCTCATTGAAAATAAATCGAATGTTATGTAGGTCGAAAGTCTTATGGATCTTATACACTTACAGTCATTTCAGCTAATAACTGACTGACAATAATTTGTGAAAATATGTCTTCCAAAGAAACAAAATTATGACAGATTTGCTTAAACTGTGATATTTGTCAGCTCTAATACCCCACTTGCTCAAAATTCAAATTATTCCTTTAATAATATACCGAGAACCCGGAGTGAATGCTGCACCAGGGCCTCGTTACTCGTTACTGTTATTAATTGGTTAATTAGGTTGATTACAGAGCGGGGAGGGGGGGAGGTCGAGGTAGGGAATAAATCACCTTGTGTAATCAACCTAATTAACCAATTAACAACGGTAATAAGCCCCTGTGTGTTAGTTCACATGTTTCAAACAAAATTCATGTCACAAAATTTAACAGTATATACTACTCAATTCTTCTGGAACACTAAGCTTATATACAAATATATTTTGACACAAGAGAGTGAGCGAGTGCATAGGATTTCAACATTGTTTCAGTCATATAGCCACGAACCATGTAAGCACCACCCAGACATATGGCAAGCCAAAGTGCTTTTTATTCGAGAATTCCCGATATCGGAAATTCAATTTCCGATATAGGAAATTGCAATTTTCGATATCGGAAATTGCAATTCCCGATATCGGAAATTAGAATTTTCGATATCGGAAATTCGGAATTCCGATATCGGAAATTCAATTCCTGATATCTGAAATTCAATTTCCGATATCGGAAATGCAATTTCCGATATCGGAAATTGTCACTGAATTTCCGATATCGGAAATTGCAATTCTAGGTTAAGTAAAGCTTCCAGAGCTTTCGTTTCCGATATCGGAAATTCAGTGACAATTTCCGATATCGGGAATCGCAATTTCCGATATTGGAAATTGAATTCCCGATATCGGAAATTGTGACTGAATTTCCGATATGGGAAATTCTAATTCCCGGTCATAGACGTGTGTGCGGTTTATCATTCGGCAATTTCACTGCACAAGGGATATAAACGGCACACCCAGGAGCCACCTGTTATTACTTTATAGGGTATAAATCTTTGTCAACTGGAACACGAATACAATATGGCGTCTTTCTATGTAATGAACCCCGGTGCATCAAACTATAGTACTGGAGTTTCATATGCAGAAAATTTCAAATTTATTTCAAGCGTAATATATTATCAATATCACGAAGTAATGATGGTTAGTCTGTGAAGGTCAATGTTTTACTCACTGCACAGAAAGTAAATTTATGCAGATAAAAATTGATTTTTGACATGCAAGTAGACGACTAATTAAAATGGACAGTTATATTTGTATATTCATGATGATTTGGCATGGTAAGTTTTCGTAAAGCCGATAACATTCTTCTGACTGGTATGCCAATATTAGATTCTGCTTTCATCTTTGGTCGCCGCTAGGATATAAGATGAAAATCGCAAATCATACCATTTTTATTTGTATATTCGTTCTTCTCGATTTCTTTCATCCGGATGGCTATGACTGTTGTAAATAGAACATGAATAAAACTTAGATACAAATGCAAAAGTTTTACTTTTGATCTCGTCTTTGTGATGTTCTTTCTTCAAGCAAACTCGTGGTTTGAAACATTTTATGAACAAACCAGAATTCGCTTTTGGAAAGTACAGCATGCACACCCTCCATAATGCAGGTAACCAGCTCTGCCAATCTAATTAACATTAAATCAATCTAATTAACATTAAATCCCACCATTTGGATATTTGGCTTGTTGGATCTAACCGGCTTGCAGTAACTGGAGCGACAACCACAGTCCTGAGAACTATTCATAGTGCTTTGAAGCAGACATTAATGGTGGAGTAATTTTGATTGGCTCAGCCGTATCAAAAGAACTCAGTTGGGATACCTTTTGATTTTGCCGCTGTCCAGTCATTGTATCGACATAATCCGAGATAGATATGTGGTCTTTGGGTAAGAGGATTAGTCCAAATACGGCCGTGATGTTAAAAGGCTGTTAATTCATGGGCTCTCGGAGCACCAAGTTCAACTGAAATAAGTAAGGTTCTATATAGCAGCATAAGGGATTGGAAAGCATTGATAGAAATAATTTATTAAGATTGCCAGCCCTGCATGTAGATGTGACCAGTACAGCTATTACTCGAAACGGCCTTTTAAAAAGAGAGCCACTGAACGAACGGCGTTCGTGTGTGATACACCACCATCGTGATATCTCAGTATATTTTGAGGAAGGCCTAGTTTATGCGGATAAAATGATGGAGGACAAACTCTTCGAAGTTACGAGAGGATACTACATCGGGGGTCTCCAAAGTCAAAACAAATATACCGAGACGAGATGTAACTTCAAACAAAGGAGACGAAATATACATCACATTGGCTGACGTTTGATTCGCTCAAATAGTTTTGTGTTAAACTTCATATATCACCACAAAGTTGTGTTTATTCTAACTCAATTCTGGTGCTAAAATGGTTTCGACACAGTCTTTTTCGCAGTGTATGGGCATATTCGGAACGGTCATGAGGTCACGAAGCTGTTCGAACAGCATATTATGATCTTCGTTCCACGGGATCTTGAATTTGAATGTTTGAGTTGATGGAAATAGAGAATTGAGGATGAATAAAATTATAACAAGTGAATGAAAGAGAAGACCTGCTTCCCTTTATAATATTCCATAACGTGTTACGTGGAAAACAAATAGTAGACGTCATCACAGGGGACGTAATTATTTTTGGAATATTATGAAAGAAAGTAATTCTTCAATTTGCATTCATTTATTCTCATATTTGGCATCATCAGTTCTCTATTTCCGTCAACTCAAAACATTCAGAGTCGAGCTTCTATGCTTCGTCCTGGTGAATTCGTTCTCTGTCATGGTTCGGCTTTGTCAGACGAACAATGATTCGGGATGATGAGTATTGCAGTACCGCTAGCTATACAGGAATATCGAATGGAGGAAACAAACATTCAGTGTTGTTCTATTTAAGTGAATCCACTCTTTGTTGGTATGCAGGGTCGGTGAGGTTTCAAAATTATCTGAAATGGTGATATTAAAACGAATGAGAAAGCAAAAACAGTAGGAAAATTCTAAATCTGCATATACAATTAATTGGTCAATTTTTTTCTCTTCTGAAAGTGTTCACTGAAGCTGTTTCTCTGGTCTCGCTTTAGGTCGAATTATCATTTCGAACTGACATACCGTGGTCGTGACATATCGCATGTGCCTGTAACAAGACTATGTTATGTATACCACAGTGAGCAAGAATGAACATATTTATGCAAATTATCAACAGAATTACTGCCATTACCCGAACAATATGATCGTATTACTTGGTAATCTTACCTGCCACTATACAAGCAATATAATAATCTCAGTGCGAGTCCTAGTCAGAATGCTATGTTTCTGTTGTGAAACTGATGGAAATCTTAAATTGATATAGATAGGCTTTGTTCCGGTGTTATACAAAAGTTGACGAAAAGAGAACCATTATTTACTCAAGACCAGTCATTTCACCACTAATCACTACACGTTCAGTGACGAAATACAGTTTGGATTCATCAGCCACAATTTTATGTTGAGAAGAGAAGGCATCAGATAAGAAGTTACATAATATTTTAAGCCTCATACATTTGTTTGCTCAAGTTTAGCCTACAGACAGGCTAACAATATGCCAGTGTGACAAAGCGATTAGATACCAATGATTAAATAATCACGAATGATCCTTGAATCCAGCAAGCTAAATATTTACCAACCTTGTCAGATAACAACTTACAGATCTATCTGAATAAAACTCTACAAAAGCTGTCTTATATCGAACTGCAACTTCCCTGGCTCATTCTGGCTGATTGTTTTCCCCAAATCATGTTTCCAGATATGTTTCCCAGGAATGATATACAGAGGATTTTCATAATCATTTTGTATTTTCAGGAAGGAATTAATGTACTTGTTTTAAGTACACATAACACATCAGACTTGTAAATAATGAATCACTCGTATTAACAATGTATTAACTACATACTTTATGAAAATCAGTATAAAGGATATAAATACAAATCGCCATGTGTTAAAAATCGCACTATATAAGAAAAACCCGTATATACAAAGTTAATAAACTTCGATCATGCATCTATTGTCTAGATAACATTTCACTATCTGCTGGGCTATGATAATTGCTTGTGTTCAATTATGCCAAATTTTATAATCCGTTTCGATATGGGAAGTGCTACCTAAACTATTTATACCAGGATCATGTCTGAGTAACTATAACCATTTAACAGTCACCACAGGTGCTCAACCCCGGTGTCATCAAATGCTTTCGAAATGTGCTTGCGCTATATGAGGCTACTGATACGTTCAAATTATACCGATTCTCAGCAATTATTACTGAACCATGCAATAATAATTCACATCGATGTCGCAACGTTGTAAATAAAACGATTACATTTCCATAACATACAGTTGTCTGTATCATACTATCAAATATTATTCCAATATGAGATTATATTTGCAATTTGGTAAATGTTTAGTTAATAAAACTCATCTGTTTGATTAAATTTGTCTATGTGGTATAACTTTGCTCATATATCAATTATATGAGCCATCGTTTCATGCAGTAGAGAATATATGGTGAATAGTATTATTACATTTAATTCCCTGCGGAGTACAAATCTCACAGAGTGAAATATAACCGAAATATTTATCAACTCACCTGCCGTATATTAAAAGTCTGCAAATTAATCGGTTTAATTTGCACCTGATGTCCCAGTGTGGCATATATAATTGAATAAAATATAATTATTTGCATAACTCTGTACTGTGTACGTTATGCTGTGTCATAAGTGCCTGTCCAAGCTGCAATATCTAATGTCCACAAACGGTAAATATAATAGAAAATGTATGGCGCATATAAGTGAAATATATGGCAAATGGTGCACATTTACAACACTGGCAAATAATGAAGCAACGATATTTATTTACTACAGTAGGTAATACAATATCATACCATATATGTTATTTAAACACCATACGTACACCATGGCCCTGATGTGTATGTTAAAAGCATGCAAATTATATCCACATATGTTAATATTTACAGGTCCGTTCAAACTTTTGCAAATATAACAGTTATATTCATCTTATATTTAGTGGTAATATTAAATAATATCAAATCGAGATTTTCGTGTAGTGTGGCGTCATGTTGTCTAGCGCTGTTCTAGTGTCAAGACTCCCTGAAACAAAAGACGAATACGTAAGTTAGCAACGAGAATGTAAGGAAGAAGCTATACGCTTAAATGTGCGTACATTGACAAGCAACAATTAATAAAACTTTCATATTGTTCGATGAGAGGAAGACTAAGGAAAAGTTGTTCATTAAATCGATTACCGTTGGTAACTGGATATTCGAAGAGAACAACGGGATTCAGACACGTGAGAGTTTCATTGAACGAGATATCTGGAGCTTGGCATTCTCACTATGGTAGCATAATAAATACCTGGGTACACTAATTATAAACCCAAATATGTGGGGCTGTGTATGTGCGTGAAGTTAATGCGTTGAAACGAGATGATGCCCACACTTAAAGTGTTGAAGCGTTTTTGACGACCGGCGTCAATGTGTTAAAGCGTTTGACATCCGCACATTTTTGACGATTAGCGTTGATGGGCGTGTGAACCCTCCAACGCTCCAGGTCCCAAGAATAGTGGAGGATGAGTGGATCTGAAACGTTGAAGCATTCAACCGCCAGGCGTCAATCGAGGCGGTTGTGTGCTTCTTCCGCGATCCCTCAGTGCGATTCTTTATCTTCTTACATGTTTTGTTGGTATCTTTATAAGTACGGTACTGTATTTTAAAACAATAACCAATTGCGGTTGTGTGTACGAATGCAGTTCGCTTTATAGTGCTCTAAAAATCTATTTTTAGCACGGTGGAATGCCTAGACTGCGTCCTGATTGGATAAAGCCCCAATGGCAATAATCAATGAGAACAGCGGCATGCCACCTTGCAGACCTCGGCCGGCTTCTCCTATACTACGCTAGTGGGAATGCCAGGCTCCAGGCATCTCGTTTAGTGAAACTCATGTTTCTTATGCTCTGCACCTCTTATACGGCCTCATTTGCTTTTTCTATTCTACACATCGTACCGTGAGTGACGTTGTATAAATCTTGCGCGTGGGCACTTAACATTGATACGTCCAATTTCCAATATTTGATTTTCATTTTTACGGAAAGAAAGACGAAAAACGATAATTGAAATTTGACTGTCAAATTTCAATTTTTGATTTTGAGAAATCCCAAACAAAAAAACGAAAACTGACTGTCAAGTTTGAATTTTTGATTTTGAGAAACCAAAACGAAGATTGAAAATTGACGGTCAAATTTCAATTTTGAGATTACATAAACCAGAAACGAAAATTGAAAATTTCCTGTCAAATTTCAGTTTTTGATTTTGAGAAAACAAGAACGAAAATTGAACTGTGCAAGGTTTCACGGCCCCCTGGTGTCCTATGTGTCCTATCAACATTTTTCAAAATCTCTTCCTAGCTCGCAAGAGATTTTCGTAGCGTTGTAGATATTGTATTCATAGTTTTGAAATTGGGACATTTAACAGATGGTACAATTATTATGAAAGAAAATGAAATACGAAGCTGCGCATCTGAAAACCCCTCGGCTCTGGGCGCCAGCCATTCATAATGTATTCAATTTAAAACAAGACTTCAGGAACACCAAGCAGTCAAGTAACAAATATACAGATTATGAAAATTTTGCCATTAGAAATGGCCTCAAACGTTTCCGTCCAATCAGAGAAACCGGTATTCATTACATAAGTCTGTTGATGCATCGACGATGTATACCAAATTTTACATCGAATATTTGAAAATTATCTGAGATAGAGATCCCTAATGATTTCGCATAAATTAAAGATGGCCGCCCATCCTTCCCACCACTCAGAGAAACTGATGTGGTTATTCATTGCAAGTCTCTTGATACATAGATTCTGTATACCAAGTTTCATATAGAACACTGAAATGGTATCAAAGATAAACATCATTAAAGATTTTGCATAAATTAAAGATGGTCACCAAGGTTTCCGCCCAAGCAGAAAAACCAGAACTGTCTATTGATACATCGATGATGTATACAAAATTTTACATTGAGCACTTGAACCGTATCAGAGATATAGATCATTAATGATTTCGCATAAATTAAAGATGGCCGCCCATCCTTTCCGCCACTCAGAGGAACCGATGTGGTTATTCATTGGAAGTCTCTTGATACATCGATGCTGGATACCAAGTTTCATATAGAACACTGAAATGGTATCAAAGATATATATCATTGAAGATTTTGCATAAATTAAAGATGGCCGCCAAGGTTCCACCCAATCAGAAACGCCAGAACTGTCATTTATCGTAAGTCTATTGATGCTTCGATGATATATACCAAATTTTACATCGAGCACTCGAACAGTATCAGAGATAGAGATCATTAATGATTTTGAATAAATTAAAGATGGCCGCCCATCCTTCCCGCCACTCAGAGGAATTGATGTGGCTATACATTGCAGATCTCTTGATACATCGATGTTGTATACCAAGTTTCGTATAGAACACTTGAATGGTATCAGAGATATATATCATTGAAGATTTTGCATAAATTAAAGATGGCCGCCAAGGTTTTCACCGAATCAGGGAAACTGGTTTGGTCATTCCTTTGAAGTTTCTTGATGCATCGATGATCTATACCAAGTTTCACACTGAACAGAGAAATGGTACCTAAGATACACAAGATTCAATAGGGTTCTGGGTCATGAGCATATGGATGTGCAGTGCAAGTTTGGGGTGCCTAGGGTAAGTCATTTTAAAGATATCTTGGTAACAAGAAAGCTGTGATGGTTTCGCATAAATTAAAGATGGCCGCCAAAGTTTCTAACCAATCAGGTCCAGATTCAATAGGGTTCTGGGTCGGACGGACAGACGGACAGCCGTACATGACGACGACAATACCCTTCGGCCAAATTTTGGCCGAGGGGTAAAAAACCAACTTGATTTACATACATATTCTTGTGAATACTGGTTAGAGAGGAATATCCTCCGGTTTAGGCTGGACTGGAGCTGAAAAAAAGAAGAAGATTATATGTTAAGTTGCAGATATCACACAGAAAAGTCCCTCTGTGTGAGGTACTACTCGCACTGGCGTAAGAGCCAATGCACTCATTTTGAAAATATGCATTAAATAACAGTTGAGTTTAAAGATGTCAAATTGGTGGAAAAAGTTACTTCCACAATTATTTTTCTATGTGATGATCTCGGATGTCCGATTTATATTAAAGGATCTGCTCAGAAACAAATCCGAGAAAGAATGTGAAGACAGTGCCTGCTGTGACGTCACAACGAGAGCTCCGTGATGCCAGCCATTCCACACCGCTTTCAAACAAACACCAGACGTAGAAAGCTATGACGTTTGGAAACTCGTATAAGTAGACCTTATTATCACGACGTAAATCAAGCACAGCATTTAGTCGCCAGACGTCAGTTTTACCCACTTCTTGCATATCTTATCAAATCAGCTGCCTTTTCTGTTTTTGATCAGTTGACTAAAATCGGATTTCCAGAGAAGTCACACAGGAAAGCAATTGTTGTTATTAATTAGTTTGACTACCAATGGGACAGCTTTGCCGTCAAGTGTTATTTCATACATATTTCAATATAAGTGTATTATATCTTTAATCGTTTCCAGGCAGTGGCCGGCAGTTACCCAAGTGACTATGGCCTTGATTTACTCGAGGTGCAGTATGAAGATCTACCTTTAACAAAAGCAAAGTATCGTACGGTACTTAATAATTATCCCGACACCGAGCAGTCTATAATATCATTCAGCAGGACAGAAATACATGCTTATTTAACGTCGATCACGTTGGAAGGACCCACTTTTTTGGACATGTTCGTGTCGCCCATTTCTTACTTGGAATGCCCAATGATATAAGGTGTAAACGGAAATAAGGATATACCTTACTTGTCCAATAGAGTGATTACCTTACGACACAAAAGTGTTCATATCGTGCCTAAAGGGGTATCCGTCCCCATGCGATACAATAGGTCGGCTACTCCTATTGGGGAGGCAATCGGTTCACCATTTGCGACGAGAAAGATGCATTCGCGACTGCTCGACCTATTCTGTCGAAGTCATACTACCTCACGAATTATATTATTTAATGGTGTACGGATTTTGCACCTCTCCGGTGTAAACCGTGATCCGTCGCACGTGAAGCACACCACATGCTATAGATTTACAAAAACACAAAAACATTTACCTAAAACATGCAACTTTTCATTAAGTTAGATTGAATTATTAATACAATGTGTATTAAGTAGCAGATATTTATTTTTTTTAATGGCAGAATCGGTATGCTGATTGAAGAATTCAATTATCTGTCAATAGCAGAAGGAGCGAGTACCAGTACTGGTAAAAATATCCGCGGTTTCCATTCTTACATCTAATAGATTTATCTTTGATATATATATATATATATATATATATATATATTTCACTTTTTTTCAGGATCATATGAAATGTATAGGAATTTTGGTCTGTACATTCATTCGATGTGTACAATGTTTTATTATACGAGTGAGTAATCCAGCTGTTTGTATTGCAGCTCTACTAATCCTAGTATTACAATTTCCAACGAGAATTGAATTTTTATCTCTACCTTTGCCATTTTCTACTTCAAACCAAATTGGCCTAATCATAGCTCGTTCCTAGAATGCACGAACAATCGATTCAGCTGATCTACACAGAAATTAAATAAATTGTTGACATTAGGGTCAAATCTATAGGCAGAAGTATTTGTCGTCGAAATTTTATTCACAATTTATAATGTAACCGCTCCTATTTTTTCTCTGTAATTGCTTTATAATACACAGATGTTTTGTCACTTGTTTCTACTTCATATTTGCAAGAGCTGTCTCCCATTTTAAATTAGCATTTCGTTTGATAGATGTAGGGATAATAAAGTATCATAGTATGTTCTACATCCCTTTGCCTCCTTTGCAAGCTGCAGTAAATGTGGCGGTAGCAGTGGAAAATATATTTGCGTTTTAATCATTTCCATCTCGATATCTGTTGCAACCTTTGTTATTGCATGACAAACTTCTATAAACTCCAAATAATTAACATCAGTACCAAATGTTTCGCTAAACTTATGGATAGACAGGAACTTTTCAGATTCATCCAGCAGATCGTCTACAAAACGCATACATTTTCGATCCAAGTGTTTAGAGTAAATTGTTCAATTGTTTATTATGAATTTGTCATTGAGCCACAATAACTCGTTCAAAAATTTACTGACACAATCAATACAGCACTTTTGCTTAAAATCTCCATATGCTCCTAAAACATCCTTCCAAAAATTGTTTTCTACAAGTGGTATTACCATATTCGTTAATGTTTCATTACCCATCTCTATTATATTTAACATACTTCCTAAATATTTCACCCCATTTAGGAGGTTTTTTTTACAGTATTCTTATCCAGGAAATTTTTTATGCTTGAGTTGTAAAAAAAATAAATATATATCGAGCACGTTCAGTCTCCTCAATTTCACTGGATGTTTACCTATCGTTCTCAAAATTTGACATGGTTTCGAATTCCATACAAATTCGAATATTTTCTTCTAAATTCCTCAGTTAATATCGTGGAAAGGATTGTGTGAGAAGAGAAAAAAATTCGATATCAATAACTTTTCAAAATGACGATTCTATCTAGTCGCGACAAATAACGCTGTGGCCAAATTTTCATAATAATTTAAATTTTTATTGTCGCAATACCTTGCTTCGTATTGAGTTTCAGCAAGTTCTGCCTGTAGGTGGCGCCACTATGGTCCCAATCTTCTATCCGTCCAGGAGAATTCTGTCTTCGCACACGCTTCATCGGATTCATCAGAAAGGACCTGGTATGTTTAGTTGGGTGAATGGCCCCAGAAAATGTGCGGTAGAAGTGCCAAAAATAAAATATAAATATAAATTTTTCAGTTGGCATGAAGTACAATATTATGTTGTATACTGAGAAAAGTTTCAAGCCACGGAGTCTCATCATTCATGATTAACAGGGCCGTGAAATAGTGTATTCGTGAAAAATCGCCAATTTTGAGGCGAAAACACCTCATATTTCTTTCTGTTAACATATGAAGATAAACGATAACCAGAACCAGCTTGATGCAGCATACCGTCGCTGTTCAAATACGTCGTGGTAGACCAAATCTGGTTCTGGTTATCGTTTATCTTCATATATTTGCAGAGAAGAATAGGAATTGTTTTCACCTCAGAATCAACTATCTTGCACGAATGCACTACTTCACGGACCTGTTACTCGAGAATCATGAGACTCAATGCCTTAATTTTTTATACAATAATATTGTACTCTATACCAATTGAACAATTTCTTGTAGTGGAAGAATTTTATTTTGGTACTCTGTATTGCACCTGACCTGGGGCCATTTCCCCATCTAAAGATACAAGGTCCTTTGGCATATGCATTCCTTGCATCAAGACGTCGACCGGTATTGCGTTTTAGTAAGATCTGCCTGTAGGTGGCGCCACCACTGTTCACTCCGTTCTTCTGTGCGTGGTTGTACGTGCTAGCGTGTTTGGCCTATTTTTTCGTTTTTGGCAGAACGCATACCGCGGCGACGCCAGTTTCGATTAACCTGCATGCTTATTTGGTTAGGACTTCATTTTCCATGCAAATCCCTCTGACTATTTATGGCAAGTTGCAGGTGTCTTCCTCCTCTATACCCCAGGGGCCGCGGAGCCGGGGGGGCTGGGGGGGCTTCAGCCCCCCCACTTTTCGGAGCTGTAATGTTATAAGCCCTATCTAGGGGCGACTTCAGCCCCCCCCCCCACTTTATGGTCGAGATAGGGGTCAGCCCCCCCACTTTTGAATATGCTCCGCGGCGCCTGTACCCCCAACAACAAGGCTCTGAAGACTATTGCAGCCATTCCGGCGGGGGTCTAGCACACCAGGGCTGGTTACCGTTGTTAATTAGGTTGATTACAGGGGGGTCGAGGTAGGGAATAAATGGGGAAGGGAGGTCAATCGAGTCGGAACCGTCCCCTCACCACGCTCACAAACCTCTTGTTTTATATCCCCTTGTCTTCGAAAAGCGAATAAACTCCCCTTTTAACAGATCGAGAAATGACTAAAATCTTATATCTTATTTTACCTTCTCCCGATATGGCCTCTTTATGCAAAAAAGTCCATTTATCGGCCAAATTTTAACAAATATTTCCACGCTGACCAAAATCTCGATAATTCCTCTCGCCACAGTGCCCGAGAACGAGCGAGACTTCCTCGCCAGGGTTCGTCGGGAGCCAACTATCAGCTGGTATCGGTTGATTTGAGACTAAAATGCCGGAAGACGAGAGCAAGCAAACTGAGACCGCCTGTCTCACAGGACACAATGTTGTTATCCAGGGACAGGTAGAGATACTGGAAAAACGTTTTTAACAAGAAAAGTGGCAAATCTTTTAAAAACAACAGGGAAAGACTTTCCCTTACAGCCACCACGGGCAAATCCGTCATTTAAGACAACTTTAAAAAGATTAATGCGTGTATATATTTATATATATTATATTATATTATATTATATTATATTATATTATATACATATATACGCATATACATGTATAAGCGTGTGTGTGTGTGCGTACGCGCGTGTACATTTATATCCCATGTACGTGCACACCCTATGTACATGTACGTGTATGGATGTATGAGTTTCACGTCTTCGTGCATTTCTACATGTACATTTTATCTTGCGTTGATTCATTCTACATACTCGTTATTCAAGGCGTTTGTTTTCGTGTAGTTTCTATACGTACTTTCATCTGTAGCCACCACCAACGACCATCAACCATCAGAAGTCCGGCTGATTATTTGGTTTTCGATTATATTGTCTGTCTACCCGGCAAATCCGTCATTTAAGACAATTTTAAAAAGAATGCGTGTATATATTACGCATTAGTCTTTTTAAAGTTGTCTTAAATGACGGATTTGCCGCACAGCGACTGACGGCTCGCGACGAACTCGGGCCTGGCGGGAAAGTCTCGCCCGTTCTCGGGCACTGGCGCGAGAGGAATTATCGAGATTTTGGTCAGTCTGTAAATTCGGTTAAAATTTGGAGAGTAAGTGGACCTTTTTTTGCATAAAGAGGCCAGGCCGGGAGGAGGTAAAGTACCGGTATGATATATGCGTTTTAACCATGTCTCGATCTGTTAAAAGGAGAGTATATTCGCTTTTCGAAGACAAGAGGTTTGTGAGCGTGGTGAGGTGACGGCTCCGACTTGATTGACCTCATTTCCCCCATTTATTCCCTGCTTCGACCCCCCCCCCCTGTAATAAACCTAATTAACCAATTATTAACGGTACAGAGCCCCTGTGGTCTAGCACCCTCTGGCTGCTTGTTCTCATCAGCTTGCAGATTATTCTGTTTTATACACCAGAAAGTCGAATAGTGAAAGTGCGACGATTTTACATGTAGTCTTCCGTATATACAACTTTTTTTTCGACGTATTTTTCTCGAAATAGCTGTATATTAATTTGACCTAGGAATCCTACCACACCATTCATGGTCTTTATTATGAGAAAAAAAATAACACTAATCATATCTGCTGGTGTTTCGTTCGATTATGTACATGTATGATATTGTGTTCAGCTTGCATAAAGTTAGCATGTGTCAATGGCTCTTGATGTCAATAGTTGCGAGCGCAAAGCAGCAGAGGTTATTGAAACGGTCTATAGCGTCAATTTTAATCGTACCTTTCTGTTTCCGCCGTTCACACGTTACATTACGTAGGATCCCTAAGATGATCCCAGCGATAAGAGCAATGCCGACTACAACAGCCGTAACCCATCTATAATCTGAAACAATACCAAAAAATCAAACAAACTTTACATGCAGATCACGTTTTTCCTATCCAACCAAATTTACCTACACTGAAATTCGTGATTTGACCTATTAAACTGCAAACCTAGCTGTTCTGACAATGTTTTATGCTAAAAAAGTATACTTAGGCAAAAATATGTCAGAATGTCAATTTGAATTCAAATGTTGGAAACTTTGCTACTTTGCTAAAAAGCAACTTGCTAAAGGGATCATGCAAGTGCAATCAAAATGGGCATATTCCATTATTCTCGATGTTTCGCGCACATGATTCCACTAATAAGCTTGAACTAATATGACAATGATAATTATCTTCTAAAATTATTGACTAATTCGGAATATTGGGGAAGACACAATTCTCCAAAGTGGGCAGAAAATGTCAAGAACGCAAATTCCAAACGATCCCATGACAGCCCCCTTGAAATTACCCATGGTGCTTATGTGAGGATTACGTAATACATATAAAATGGATCTAGTACAATGGTATAACTGAGGTAGAAAATTCCCCCAATGAAATGAAAAGCTGTCAAATGTGTTGGTTTTAATGGCCAGACATTGTGAATTTATTTGATGCTTCTTGTTTAAGAATATACAGATACGGTCAAAATGAGCTGATTATCAGCTATGATGTCTCAAACATGTAAACTTTGGTACAACAAATGCCACAAAGGTATGAAAAATGTGGTGAAAACAAGGAGTGGGCCGCCATTTAGAATTCTTCCATGAATTATGGACATACGGTTAAATACATGTAACCAGTTTTGAAATAAGCCCAAAACGATCGGCTGCAAAGTTTGACATCCTCATACTTGTTCGTTTTGGACTTATATTGAAGAGTTTAACGAGCAGATTGAACAATTATGAAGGGGATAGGTGTTATACAGGCTTTTATGTGTGGAGATTTGTGACCTCCAAAATAAAATAAAAACTCGATTTGCCAAGGTGGCAACCATTTTTATTTATATAAGAAATGCCCTAGGAAATATTTCCCCCAAGTTGCGAGCTCTTTGTGAATTAAACCAAAGCACTTTTTTTTCAGAATTGCCCTGTGACTATCAGTTCAGTATGCGTACGACAGATCGAGGTCAGTCTCGAATGACCTCTGACCCAGACCGGTGATCGTGTACTCGATAGGGAGGTGAATGGAAGTCATTTGTTTTGGCGAATATAGTGTCGTGTGGGGTAACCAATAAAAGTATTACACTGCATGGTTCTGTATGGGAGTCACTTCTGGATGACCCTTGATCTTCAATATCTGAGGTCATCGCATGCGCACTCGTCACGGGATCCTGTTGGGAAGGTCTAAGGATGTGTAATTGGCGATGAATGAGGTCATGTGGGGATCAACCACCGCCACCGCCAGGGCGGGATCGAGGGCATTTCACTTTGAGCTGTGACGTAATTGCACGCATGCGCACTCGTTAGCGAAGCCTATTGGGGAGGCGTAGCGAAGGTCGTGTGGAAGCTCTCACGCTGGACAGTAAGACTGGGGTGTTCTTGCCGCCTTCTTCTCATGTCAAAGGCGCGCTGAAGAGACACAGGAGGCGTGATTCGGAAAAAGTGTCATTTGGGAATTCAAGAAAATCTTTCACGCTTTACAGTAATGCAATTTCATGATCGTAACGTCACCCAGAGATCCCGATATAGCCAGGTCATGCTCCAGTGTACTCAGATGGAGTAATAGGGTTAAGTATGGGAGCAAGCTACCACCCTCAAAGCCGGTCATAACCAAAAGGATTCCCAATATTGGCTAACCCTCTCTGGCCTTGCGGGGGGTGGGTGGTGGGGGCATTATACCCCCTACCAAACCCCCTTAGAGTAGCTCCAGTACGAAGAGAACAAGAGAGCTGAAGCTTTCTGACTATTCCGCGAATCTTATTGGCGTCAGTTTGAGACAACTTGCATAATCCTAGGTGCAAAGGATCATGGGAAAAGTAAAAATGAAGGTCACGAGGTGTCCTCAGAAAAACGTGTTTTCGGACTTTTCTGTCCATGATTTCTCACATGTACATCTAAAACTCCATACAGTAATTTGGTTCGCTAAACCTAATTATTCTCTATCATATTAAATAGTTTTGAGAGAAAAAAAAAAAAAAATAGACGAAAAATGACTCCCGATAAGAAGGCCCCATTGGGATATCATCCTACTCGTCATCTGGGATTTTACAAATATTCTCTCAGTATTTTCATTATTTTGGGATAACACTATCTTAGAATAGCACAAATTCTAGTGCTGAAAATTTGGTCGAGTCCCGTGCGAGATTCGAACCAGCGACCCCACAGTCAGGCACCTAATCGCCAGCACTGTATGTCGGCGATCTAAACCACTCGGCCAACGGGCCTCCAACAAAAATAGGAGGTAGCAGACGGGTAGTCTTGAAAGCGAAAATACTCTGGGGTCGCTGGTTCGAATCAGTAGTAGGTAACATGCACCCGTCCGAAAGAGTGCCCCACTGCGCATGCGCAGAATTTATTTTGGGGGCGTGGCTATGTGTGTGCGCATGCGTGAGTTTATGCAAATGAGTTTTATGCAAATGAGGTCATTGGGTTCATTGGGTATATTCAAGATGGCGGCTTGTTTTTGTATGGTGGGGGTGGTTGGATTCAAGATGGCGGCTTGTTTTTGTATGGTGGGGGTGGTCGGATTCAAGATGGCGGCTTGTTTTAGTATGGGAGGGGTGGTCGTATTCAAGATGGCGGCTTGTTTTTGTATGGGTAGGGTGGTCGTATTCAAGATGGCGGCTTGTTTGTGTGTGTTATGGGTTTTCCCCAGCCCTCATTTGGATATGTTCAAGATGTGCTGAAAATATGCAAATGAGGTCTTTGGGTTTTTTCAAGATGGCGGCTTGTTTGTGTGTGTTAGTGGTGGTGTGTTTCAAGATGGCGGCCTGTTGTCCGCTGAAAATATGCAAATGAGGTCAATTGGATATAAAAGGAGTCCATTTTTTAGGGTAGGGGTGTATTTCAATCTGACTTACCTGACCTGTCTGCCTGCCTCACCGATTTTCCTGCCCGCCTGCCTAACGGACCTCCCTGATCACTGCCTGTGTGTAATCATCTGCCTGACCAGTATCATTGACCAGTATCACAGAGTAACACCAATCAACGTCGTACACGTATGTAATATACATTAATTTTTAATAATATCCATGCTAGGAAATGTCCCCCCCCCCCCCCCCCTCCTCCCAATGGATAAATAGATGGTAGTGTGGCGAAAATTTAAATTATTACCTACTCAGTACATATTATGGTTAATTTTAAAATTAGTTCGATTTGCAGAATGTAAACAAACACCCACATTCTGAAGCCTCACTAACACAGCCCGCTTTGTTTATTTTTGGTGTCGTCTGCCGGTAATTTTGACATCGTTTTGGCAAGACATTTCAAGACTCAAAAAGTGCGCGAATGAACTATTTCTAAATAATTTCATGACGAATTCTGCTAAGGTTAGAAAGTACAGATATTTTATGATTTAGTCCTGAAGTACCAGCTCGTAAGATGTTGTAATTGTTGAGATATTAATTTGTGAAGTTTGACAATTTTTTGTCTTCGAGCTTCGGACGGCGGCCATATTGGTTATATTTTGTTCAGCGGAGTGTTAGTTTGTCGTGATAGACAATCGATAATTAATCATATTTAGAGATATATTTCTCAAGACAACCTTGCATCCAATGAAAATATAAGTGTTAAGGCTTACATTGCTTACCTTGCTAGCCAGATTGCTGCCTAAAAGGTGTTATTTTTCAATAAAGGCTGTTCCCGCCGATGCGATGTGAAGCCAACACATGTGTACGTGTCGTTGCTAATGGCAACGCAACAGCTGTTTCGCTTAAGGGGTCGACTCCACTTACCGGCCTACGGCCGATGTTTATGATCTAATTGGTTTAATATCCTGTAGATTCCAATGTTATTCATACGTTATGACTTTTGTCTAATCCTTCATTCAATATCAAGCCGTCGTCTTTTAAAGAATTTTCTCGTCCATAATCCAAAGACAGCATTAGCACCAAACAATTTATTTGGCCTGTATGGGTATAGGGGTGATCGTTTTTTTTATGGCTTTTACTATGAGCTATGAGGTTGATCATGTAGAATACGATGGAAAAAAATTTGAAAGTACCGAAAATAATAATAAAAATAAAAAAATCGGCGAGTAGTAGACAAAGGGGAAATTGGGAAGTACTGACCATGCCCCAGAATATTTCTTATGCATATCACCGCCTTAAGGCCTATGTAAGATGTAATCTACTTCACAGTTTAGTAGTATAAAAAGCGCAATTGACCTTGTCCCTTCCAAAGAAATAAAATCGGCTCTATTTTACAGGAGTATATACGCAGGTGACGTGGAGGTTGTGACGTCACTTCCGGGTTTTCACTTTCGAACATAGAAGAGTTCCAATTTTTTCCCTTAGACGTCCGTATGTTCATCCTCCAAACCCACAAGAGTTCCAATGTTCAACCGCCGGGGTGTTTTCCCGCCCCAGCGCCCCGCAGCGCGCGCGCGTTCTCCGGAAGTGCGCGTCATCCCCGGTAGTGCGCGCGCGCGGACGCGGGTCAAAAGGTCAAAGGGTGACCTCCAGGTCAGACGGTCCAATGTCCAATGGGACAATGTTGCGGCATCGCTATAGTCAGAGCTTGAGCACAAAAAAAAAAAAAAAAAAAGGGGGATTCTAGATGAACCTGGGAAAGATGGGCAGTTCCATTTGGACCAATCAGCGGTCGAGAAAAAGAGCCAATCAGCGGTCGAGAAAAGAACCAATCAGCGGTCGAACAATCAGCCAATCGAATTGGGGTATTCACGGTGTGCTTTCGCTGACGTCCGCGCCTACATCTGGGTTCTTGTACACCCGGGTAATGTTTTTCTGGACATGGATGGGTTAACTTTGGCTCCATTCTTGGCCACTGATTGGCTAATAGAGCTTATAGTCATAATCTATACGTGTTGGACGAGTCTCTTCACTCACCGTATACACGTACCTCAATGAAATGCCCGCTCCAAACCTAGACCAAAGACACGTACTTGGTCTGTAGGCTGATTTCATTGGCTCTCTATTTTTACTATAGTGCTCTTGCATTCTAACCTTGATGGGTTACCTAGAACTTATAGTCATAATCTATACATGTTGGACGAGTCTCTTCACTCACCGTATACACGTACCTCAATGAAATGCCCGCTCCAAACCTAGACCAAAGACACGTACTTGGTCTGTGGGCTGATTTCATTGGCTCTCTATTTTTTTACTATAGTGCTCTTGCATTCTAAACTTGATGGGTTACATTTTGGTCCCATCCTACACCACTGATTTCAGTTTGACTGAATCTCCGCATTGGGCATTAATGCATCAGGAATAAAACACACAAGACAGGGTTTTTGGTGAGATCTCATTTTTTTATTCATTGAACAACAACAACGTGAGAACAACCACGTGAAAACTCAAGCCCAGAACAAGGGGCTTGTCATTAACTGAAGCCCAGAACAAGGGGCTTGTGATTAACTGAAGCCCAGAACAAGGGGCTTGTCATTAACTGTATGTACATTGAAATAATTCAAGCCCAGAACGGGGCTTGTACATTGAAATGATGGGCGGCCCAGTCATAGACAAGTACATCGCGGTCCTCGGCCTGGGGGTACTCGTCAAACATCTGTACGATAGTGGATAAGGGTCTTCCCCGGCATCGATGGTACAGGTAAAACAAGCAATATTGTCCGCACACGCCACTGGTCAGGCTTTGCAACGTTTGACTGTTCCAACACCACGTCTCTGTGCCTTGATCCATGAAGTCTGTTAAATCGGGATGGAGGGTGGCAGGCCGTACGGGTCAAAGTATTCGCCCTGCTCTTCTGTCAAGTACACGGCCACCCAGTGTTCACCGGGTCGATCCATCGGGTCCGTGTTGAGAAAGTAAGCAGCCGGATACATGCGGTCTAATGGAAACACATCTCGGGCGAACACCCCTTGAAAGACCCTACGTGTCTCTGGGTCATTCTCCAGCACGGTGGTTATCTGGTCTGTATCCATGTTAGGTGGAGAAGTCACACAGGACGTT